>JASAND010006576.1:0-32839 GCA_030248195.1 Trissonchulus latispiculum
CATGACATCTTTATCGCTAGTCCTGACACTAACATCCATTTCCAGCATCTGCAAGCAGTGCTTGACTTGACTTGCATGTCTTATTCTATTCTCGCGCCATTAGAGCGGGTTATAGTGCTATTTCTAACCTTATTCCCTAAGCACGCTAGATCTTATGTCCCTATTAGTTAATTTCTGGGCGTTTTGAACCGACTGACAACTCTGGTATTAACGTAATCATAAATAATTACAATAATTGCTTGGACGTTCACACACTGCATTCTAGGTTCTGAGCAACAGATTTTTTAAAGAGCAACAATTACAATTCCACTTCCGATCACAATTCATGGTTTTATGAATTTTCTTAACTTTTTGAGTTTTAATTCATCCGTAACATTACATATGGCTTCATCTTCTTATAATTTCTCATTGTATTCTAATTGTTTTCAAATTAATTTAAAATTATTTTCTAAATGAAGAATATTGCTTCGCTCATGCATATACTGCGTATGCGCTTCCATAATGCTAATCGCGACTACAAACAGTAAAAATACTGTTTCATAAGCAATGTAATGCATAAAAAGCCTAGCTATATATCCTTAGCCACGAAAGAAAAAGCCTACGGCTTTATTAAATCAAAAGACAAACGAAAATAATATATATGTTGCATTGAATGTGCACAATCAATTGCAAACTTATTGAATGTGTACATTCAATGATTGTTGTCATTGAATGTAAACATTCAATGATAAACTTATTGAATGTACACATTCAATAACCCGAATCATTGAAAGTGTAGCTTGTCACATTATTTCGCTCATAATTTAAAGTTTGTACCCTAAATAGTGTTGTGCGTTGGCTGTTGTGTGTTGTGCGATAAAATATCTATAACGAACCGAAAAATTTGTTTGTCTTCGATTTTGCTGAAAAGTTGCATATAGGGATTTTTGTGGTCGCCGAACACGAATCCGAACTCCGTTTTTTGATCAGCTTTTCTTTAGTTCAGTATAAGCTAAAGTTGTAAGCTTAAGGTCCCTTTGGTCACATAAAGTTTGCACCATTATTCCTCATTCATTACTTGGAGTTAAGAAGCCGTTTTTATATCAAAATGTAGCTTGACATTTTCTCTTTTTAATGCATGCGACAAAACTAATGTTGCTTTTCTAAAATATTTTTAACACATTTTAAAAGAAGTATAATTTTCCAAATTTTTGCAGACTCAAGTATATTTTTTCGCGTGACAGCGGTTATATCATTCGATACCTCCATCAGATAGCTGGGGTCGATTTTTTATTAATTGTGAAATCGCTCTTCGTTGTAGAGAAATAAGCTGAAACGTGTGCGTAACCTGTATTTTGCCTACTTATTCCAAATTTGTCAAGCGATTACTTTAGCTAGAAAGCAGCAATCGGGGCAACTAAAAATCGTCCCTGGGTATATTTGTGCAGAACGTATTAAGGTAAGTAGCAGCCCTCCAGCTCCAAAAACACTACCAATATTTTTCCAAAGATTGTGGAGCATTCACCATGCAAGCTGGAGGGCGGCTACTTACCTGCTGCTACGGACGATTGCAAAAATTGAACATCGCGTACGACTTGAAAACGAAGGAACCAGGTCCTGACCTAATTTTTTTCAAATTCAAATTTGCAATATGCGTATAGCCATGGGGGAAAACCAACATTTTCGGATTTTGGCTGGAACGTTTTTATTATAAGGGCTAAGTGAGAACTTTATATACCATCGTACTTGGCGTACTTAGATCTTTCTTTTAAGCCCATTTGCACTTCTCTAGGTTGTACATACCGTTAAGCCGGTATAATGCAAAAAGTAACGGGGGGAAAACCCACCCCTCACAGGTCTCAAAAACTGTCGTAGCGCTATTCTGACACTTCGCTTCGCTATTCCGATGTAAAATTAAACTCTTTTTAGCTAGTATAAATAAAAAACCCGATCTAGGTGCCTTTTTTGCATTTTTGCTTTTTTGCAAAATGCAGCATCAAACGGACAGGTTTCATAAAGTTTAACACATAAACATAGGGCAATTTTTAAAAAGGTAAAAACGATGTAATTTAATAAAACTTTAGTAGACTCCCGTGGTGTAGATAGTGGTTTTATGCACTTTTGTCTGATAATCTCCAAATCTACCCGTTCCTGGGTCCTCCAATACCGAAATGGCACTTTCAGGATTTTTGGCCCCTAGCTAGCCAGGGAAGCAAAATTATCCAAATCTGACACCATAGGATGATGCAGCATCATCGATAGTACCGTGTATAGTGTCGAATTGTTTCCCTGTTTGGTTGTTCAAAATTTTTTCAAAAAAAATTGAGTGGGTTTTCCCCCGCCACATTTGGCAATGTGTCAGCTCGGCAGTGCATCGGATCGATTTAATTTTGGCCGTGTGCAAAGAGGAAGACTTGCCATTACTGCAGATATTTGCAAAACTTTTCTAGCATAACCCAGTCAACAGTTACATCAGTCAACACTTTTGCAAAATTTTGGCATGGTTGGACCAAAACGTAGGTGTCATTATGTCATAAAATGAGCAGGAGTGAACCAAATGACTTGATCTTCGCACACATAGAGAGTCGCGCTGGCTTTCTGCTAGTATGTTTTGGAGCTCATAGCTCCAACCCTTGGTCCATGAGGCGGGTGCCCCAAAAAAGGGGGTGGGTTTTCCACCTATGGCCATATTTTCCTCCAATTTGGATTTTCCCCCTCTACTTTTTGCATTAGACAGGTCTAACGGTACGGTAAAGAAAGTTCTAAGTACGCCAAGTACGATGGTATATATATGAAGTTCTCAGCCAAGGTGTACCAGGCTACAGTTTGTCCCCTGTGAGACCCCCACGAGAAGCAGAGTTTTTTGGTCGCCGAACTTTAGGCCAAATGGTCTCAACGACTCAAATTTTTAAGGCCATCACCCAAAAAATTTAGGCCATCCAAATTTTGTTAATTTTTAGGTTGCGCGTTACTGCACGCATTGTTAAAATCACAGTTGTCATGTATTCATGCGTTATATATTCAAAAATCGCTGTTTAACACCAAGTATTGCCATCGTCACTGTTTTACACATCAAAAAACTACGTTTCTACCAAAAACAGAACCTTGTTAGCATAGACGTAATAGCGCACATCAGTAAATGAATTTTTAATGAAAATTAAAACGGGTACATACGTTATATAGGAGCATACTAGTATAGAGAACCACAAAAAGAAGAAAATTAGACTAATAGAAATAAAGTTAAACTACTAAAAAATAGCACTTCTTCGATGAAATCTTTTCTTCTTCATGAAATCTTCAGTGAAATGAAATGAAAACAAGCTAAACTGGCATGAATGGTTTGCCGCCGCTTCTTTCCTTAGGCAGCTAAGTTTGTAGCGTCGATTCTCGGGAAATGGTTGCCTCTGAAAAGGTAGTTGGGATAAGGAACTTTTCTAGAAATGGTTGCCCTTGAAAGGGCAGTTGGGATAAGAGATTTTCACTAAATATTGCTAAAAGTTACTTGATACACCCTCTTAAAGGGAGTCCTAGCAAATCCACCAGCTCAGCTTGACTACCGGCTTCGAAAAAAGTACTGATATTAGGCTTTTCTAAACAATTTGCTCACTTTTGCGGACTCCAACAGCGTAGCATTTGGCCATATCTCGAGATCCACGGGAGCTAGAAACATTTAGACTGCTGATTTGGAATCTGCGTCCCCGAATTACCCTATGACCGACTTTTCAACCAAATCGGAAATTAAACGTTTTTATCCATTTTTGACACCTTCACCTGAAAATGGTTGCCCATAAAAGGGCAGTTGGGATAAGAAATTTTCTACTAAATATCGCTGAAAGTTACTTTGCACTTCTTTTTAAAGGGTGTCCTAGCAAATCCACCGGCTAAACTTGACTAATGAGTTCAAAAAACACAACTATTGGGCGTTTCTTTACAGTTTGCTCAGTTCTGCGGTCTCCAACAGTGTAACTTTTGGCCATATCTCGAGATTCACAAAAGCTAGAAAAATTTCGATTGTAGATTTGGAATCTGCGTCCCCGAATTACCCTAGGACTGACTTTTCAACCAAATCGGAGACAAAAAGTTTTTGACCATTTTTGACACCTTCCTCTGAAAATGGTTGCCCATAAAAAGGTAGTTGGGATAAGGAATTTTCGATTAAATATCGCCACAAGTTACTTGACACTTCTTTTTAAAGGGTGTCCTAGCAAATCCACCGGCTAAACTTGACTAACGAGTTCAAAAAACACAGATATTAGGCGTTTCTGGGCAGTTTGCTCACTTTTGCGGTCTCCAACAGTGTAAGTTTTGGCCATATCTCGAGATTCACAAAAGCTAGAAAAATTTCGATTGCAGATTTGGAATCTGCGTCCCCGAATTACCTGACTGACTTTTCAACCAAATCGGAGAGAAAAAGTTTTCGACCATTTTTGAGAATCGCCTTGCCAGAGAACCAGAACCCCCCTCTAAACCAGAACCATTTTAAAAAATTAAATTCCCTGCCCTGGTCGACTGGGTGGGTCTAGAGCGATGAAATTAAAATGGGCCAGGTTTGGGACCAACCCCCACATACCCACCAAATTTCAGCTCCGGGCGTTGAGCCTAGCTTGAGTTAATAGGGGGGGACAAGAAGAAGAAGAATAATAATAATAATAAGCTAAATTGGCATGAATGGTTTGCCGCCGCTTCCTTCATTAGGCAGGTCATTTTCTAGGGTCGATTTTCGGTCAAATGGGGGATAAAGAGTATTTTCTGTGTTGTTTTCTGAAATTGTTGCCCTTAAAGGAGTAGTTGGGAAAAGGTATATATATATATATATATATATATATATATATATATATATATATATATATATATTCCCTGGAAATGGTTGCCCTTGGAAGGGCAGTTGGGATAAGGAACTTTCCTGGAAATGGTTGCCCTTAATGGGGCAGTTGGGATAAGGAATGTTTCTGGAAATGGTTGCCCTTAAAGGGGCAGTTGGGATAAGGAATGTTTCTGGAATTCGGTTGCCCTTAAAGGGGCAGTTGGGATAAGCAGTTCTTAGCTTAAAGACACTTTACAGTTTAACAAACGTTCTTCTTGCTAACGTAATCAAATTGCAAAGCAAGTCGGAGAATATGCACAAATCCTTTTTTAGAGTACCTGCTGCAAATTAAGCATGACTGCCTTTGGTCATATCTCCAAAGCCACAACTTCTTTAAAACGTTTGATTGTGCGTATAAAATCTACGTTCTCGACCTCCCCTTGGGCCAACGTTTCGTCCAAATTTTAGACAAAAGGCTTTTAACCCGTACATCTGAAAATGGTTGCCCTTAAAAGGGCATTTGGGATAAGGAATTTTCGATTACTACAAGTTGCTTGATACACCCTCCTAAAGGGTGTCCTAGCATATCCACCAGCTCAAATTGACTAACAAGTTAAAAAACACAGATATTAGGCGTTTCTGGGCAGTTTGCTCACTTTTGCGGACTCCAACAGCGTAGCATTTGGCCATATCTCGAGATCCACGGGAACTAGAAACATTTCGATTGCAGATTTGGAATCTGCGTCCCCGAATTACCCTATGACCGACTTTTCAACCAAATCGGACATTAAACGTTTTTATCCATTTTTGACACCTTCACCTGAAAATGGTTGCCCATAAAAGGGCAGTTGGGATAAGAAATTTTCTACTAAATATAGCTGAAAGTTACTTGACACTTCTTTTTAAAGGATATCTTAGCAAATCCACTGGCTAAACTTGACTAACGAGTTCAAAAAACACAGATATTAGGCGTTTCTGGGCAGTTTGCTCACTTTTGCGGTCTCCAACAGTGTAACTTTTGGCCATATCTCGAGATTCACAAACGCTAGAAAAATTTCGATTGCAGATTTGGAATCTGCGTCCCCGAATTACCCTAGGACTGACTTTTCAACCAAATCGGTGACAAAAAGTTTTCGACCATTTTTGAGAATCGCCTTGCCAGAGAACCAGAACCCCCCTCTAAACCAGAACCATTTTAAAAAATTAAATTCCCTGCCCTGGTCGACTGGGTGGGTCTAGAGCGATGAAATTAAAATGGGCCAGGTTTGGGACCAACCCCCACATACCCACAAAATTTCAGCTCCGGGCGTTGAGCCTAGCTTGAGTTAATAGGGGGGGACAAGAAGAAGAAGAATAATAATAATAACACGACGAGAATAAGGGTTTGCCCTTTTCCTTCGGAAGTAGCGGCAAACCAATAACTAGCGCTACTGCAAGAATGTGTTGCCCACAACTGGTTTTTCTGTTTATTTTTCTGCCATATCTTTCACCAGAAGCATTTCCGGAAAATACGGTAATGATGAAAATTACTCAGCACGACGAGCGCTTTCATTTGAGTACCATATCGACCACTTTCGGAAAAATTTTTCAAAATCCGGAATTTTCCGGATCGAATATCTCGAAATCCGGAAATTTTCCGGAAATTTCGATTTCAGTTTCGAAATCAGCGCGGTCGAGTTACCCTATGACCGACTTTTGAGCGAAATCGGAGACAAAAAATTTTTTGGTCCAAAATCCGGGTTTCCGTGAATTCCCGGATTTTCAGTTTTTCGGCCATAACTTTCGCTACACGCATTTCCGGAAAATGTCGCAAGAAGGAAAGTTGTTCAGCTCGACGAGCTCTTTCATTTGAGTACCATATCAACCACTTTTGAAGAACTTTTTCAAAATCCGAAATTTTCCGGGTCTAATATCTCGAAATCCGTAAATTTTCCGGAAATTTCGATTTCAGTTTCGAAATCAGCGTGGTCGAGTTACCCTATGACCAACTTTTGAGCGAAATCGGAGACAAAAAATTTTTGACCAAATTTTGGATTTTGAAATTTCGCCTTGGTCCCCCCTTACCAACCGAAAAATTCCGGGATTCGCCATTCCCGGAATCCGGAAGGTATCGGAGCCATCTTGCTTCCCGGAGATGTCCTAGTCAAGGGCTTCAAGATGAGATATCAACCACCCCTGTACCCCTTCCCAATCTCGAGATCTAGGGGGGGGGACAGACGGATAATAATAATAATAATAATCATAATAATAAGCACAGACCAATAACAAAGTGTTGCCCAATTCTTTGGAAAAGTGGGCAACACAACAAGCTAAACTGGCATGAATGGTTTGCCGCCGCTTCTTTCTTTAGGCAGCTAAGTTCGTAGCGTCGATTCTCGGGAAATGGTTGCCTCTGAAAAGGTAGTTGGGATAAGGAACTTTTCTAGAAATGGTTGCCCTTGAAAGGGCAGTTGGGATAAGAAATTTTCTACTAAATATCGCTAAAAGTTACTTTGCACTTCTTTTTAAAGGGTGTCCTAGCAAATCCACCGGCTAAACTTGACTAATGAGTTCAAAAAACACAACTATTCGGCGTCTCTTTACAGTTTGCTCAGTTCTGCGGTCTCCAACAGTGTAACTTTTGGCCATATCTCGAGATTCACAAAAGCTAGAAAAACTTCGATTGCAGATTTGGAATCTACGTCCCCGAATTACCCCAGGACAAACTTTTTGACCAAATCGGAGAGAAAAAGTTTTCGACCATTTTTGACACCTTCCTCTGAAAATGGTTGCCCATAAAAAGGTAGTTGGGATAAGGAATTTTCGATTAAATATCGCCACAAGTTACTTGACACTTCTTTTTAAAGGGTGTCCTAGCAAATCCACCGGCTAAACTTGACTAACGAGTTCAAAAAACACAGATATTAGGCGTTTCTGGGCAGTTTGCTCACTTTTGCGGTCTCCAACAGTGTAAGTTTTGGCCATATCTCGAGATTCACAAAAGCTAGAAAAATTTCGATTGCAGATTTGGAATCTGCGTCCCCGAATTACCCTAGGACTGACTTTCAACCAAATCGGAGAGAAAAAGTTTTCGACCATTTTTGAGAATCGCCTTGCCAGAGAACCAGAACCCCCCTCTAAACCAGAACCATTTTAAAAAATTAAATTCCCTGCCCTGGTCGACTGGGTGGGTCTAGAGCGATGAAATTAAAATGGGCCAGGTTTGGGACCAACCCCCACATACCCACCAAATTTCAGCTCCGGGCGTTGAGCCTAGCTTGAGTTAATAGGGGGGGACAAGAAAAAGAAGAAGAAGAAGAATAATAAATCCTACCGGCATCAACGGGTTGTCGCAGCCATTTTCCTCTTATCTAAAGGGCCAAAACTCAGTTTTGGTACATTTTCTAAACTTGGTTCTATTACAAATTTTTTCCTACTCGTTGAGGGCTTTCAGATGAGTACCATATCGACTACTTTTGAGACAATTTTTTAAAATTCGGGTTTTCCGGGAATTACCGGATTTTTAGTTTTTCGGTTATAACTTTCGCTAGGCGAAATTTTTCAAAATCCGGAATTTTCCGGATCGAATATCTCGAAATCCGTAAATTTTCCGGAAATTTCTATTTCAGTTTCGAACTCAGCGTGGTCGACTTACCCTATGACAACCTTTTAAGCAAAATCGGAGACAAAAAAGTTTTAAGTCCAAAATCCGGGTTTTCGTGAATTCCCGGATTTTCAGTTTTTCGGCTATAACTTTCGCTAGACGCATTTCCGGAAAATGTCGCAAGAAGGAAAGTTGTTCAGCTCGGCGAGCTCTTTCATTTGAGTACCATATCGACCACTTTTGGAGAAATTTTTCAAAATCCGGAATTTTCCGGGTCGAATATCTCGCAATCCGAAAATTTTCCGGAAATTTCGATTTCAGTTTCGAAATCAGCGTGGTCGACTTACCCTATGACCAACTTTTAAACAAAATCGGAGACAAAAAATTTTTACGTTTCCCTTGGTCCCCCCTTACGATTTTTAAATTTCCGGGAGCCGCCATTCCCGGAATCCGGGAGATATCGGGATGCCCTTACAAACGGGAGCACTTCAGGTCACCCTACAACTGTGCTGTGAATTTCAGCCCGATCGGTCCAGCCAATCTCGAGAAAAAGGGGGGGGGGGGACACAAATGTTGACCGGAATAATAAATAAATAAATAAATAAATAAATAAAGAAACTTAGCCATATCAAAGGGTTGTCTTTTTTTAAAAAAATGCGACAACCCAATAACTAGCGACTGCGAGAGTGTGTTGCCCACCTGCAAATTCCATTTGGGTCAGAGCTTTATTTCCTAAGACTTCGATAGCCTCTCGTTCAAGAAATGGGTTCTTCTGTTATATTATTGGTTTTATTCGAATACAATAATGACGACACCTTCATCCTAACATGGTTGCCCTTGAAAAGGCAGTTGGGATAAGTGACTTTCCCATTGCACTTTGTTTACACTGCTTCATACAAATGGTTGCCCTTAAAAAGGCAGTTGGGATAAGTGACTTTCCCATTGCAGTTTGTTAACACTACTTCATACAAATGGTTGCCTTTAAGAAGAAAGTTGGGATAAGTGATTTTTCAAGTATACCTTGAATATATACTACTTCATACAAATGGTTGCCCTTAAGAAGGCAGTTGGGATAAGTGATATTTTCTGAGCATTCTAAGATACCATTCTAAGCGTGTCCTAGCAAATACACCGGCTCATCTTGACTAACGAGTTAAAAAACACAGATATTAGGTGTTTCTTGGCAGTTTGCTTACTTTTGCGGTCTCCAACAGTGTAACTTTTGGCCATATCTCGAGATTCTCAAAAGGTAGAAAAATTTCGATTGCAGATTTGGAATCTGCGTCCCCGAATTACCTTATAACCGACTTTTCAACCAAATCGGAGACAAAAAGTTTTTGACCATTTTTGACACCTTTACCTGAACATGGTTGCCCATAAAAGGGCAGTTGGGATAAGCAATTTTCAACTACATATCGCTAAAAGTTACTTGATATACCATTCTAAGCGTGTCCTAGCAAATACACCGGCTCATCATGACTAACCAGTTCAAAAACACGGATATTAGGTGTTTCTGGGCAGTTTGCTCAATTTTGCGGTCTCCAACAGTGTAACTTTTGGCCATATCTAGAGATTCTCAAAAGCTAGAAAAATTTCGATTGCAGATTTGGAATCTGCGTCCCCGAATTACCCTATGACCGTCATTTCAACAAAATTGGAAGCAAAAGTTTTTTGACCATTTTTGAGAATCGCCTTCTCAGAGAACCAGAACCCCCGTTACGATTTTTAAAAATTTAAATTTTAAATTCCCTGCCCTGGTCGACTGGGTGGGGGTTCTCAAAAGCTAGAAAAGTTTCGATTGCAGATTTGGAATCTGCGTCCCCGAATTACCCTATCACCGTCATTTCAACAAAATTCGAAGCAAAAGTTTTTTGACAATTTTTGAGAATCGCCTTCCCAGAGAACCAGAACCCCCGTTACGATTTTTAAAAATTTAAATTTTAAATTCCCTGCCCTGGTCGACTGGGTGGGGGTAGAGCGATGAAATTCACGGATGCACACCTTCTTTTCACGCTCTTCAAAATGAGGTATGAACCAGCCCTGTACCCCTTTCCAATCTCGAGTTGAAAGGGGGGTACAAACAGGTGCTAACAACAATAATAATAATAAACAGACAATAGTAATGGTTGCCCTCTTCCTTTGGAAAGGTGGGCAACACAATAAGTCAAAAGACATCAAGTGGTTCCCGCCCGACATTTTTCCGTTTATAGGATCATCACCATCACCACAACTTTTTATCTACGCAACGAGAGCTCTCGGATGATGCCCATATCAACCAAATTGGACAACTTTCTGTTTGGACCCACTTTGGTCGATTTTGGTAATTTTTGACCACTTTGAGACCCCGTAACTCATTTCTCCAACATTTTGGCGCTTTACCCCTATTACAACTTTTTGTCCACGTAACGAGAGCTCTCAAATGATACCCATATTGGGGGGTTTCTGCTACTTTGAATGTTGACCATTCTCAGCATCACCGTATCGAGTACTTGCGTATTGCGCAGCACTATTGTACCCAGGTACCCTGAGGGTCTTCCCGCATCGGGTGCCACCCTACATGCAAAATTTCAGGCCAACAGTACATATATATATATTAATGACAACTTTCAATTTGACCGATTTTGACCGTTTTTGGCCATTTTTGACTCCTTTGGAACCCCGTAACTTATTTTTCCTACATTGTGACGCTTTGACCCTATTATAACTTTTTATCTGTGCAACGAGAGCTTTCGAATGACATCAGTATCGACCGGCTCCGACAATTTTCAATTTTGACCCATTTTGACCGGTTTTGACCATTTTTGACCCTTTTGGGGCCCCATAACTCATTTCTCTTTTATTTTGGCGCTTTATCCCTATTACAACTTTTTACCTACGCAACGAAAGCTTTCGAATAATATCCATATTGGGGGGTTTTCGTCACTTTCAATTTTGACCATTTGCAGCATCACCGTATCGAGTAATTGCGAATTGTGTGACACTATGGTACCCAGGTGCCCGGAGGGTCTTCCCGCATCGGGTGCCACCCTACATGCCAAATTTCAGGCTAACTAGTTGACTCTAGCTCGAGATAAAGGCGGAAAACCCCTTCAAACGGCCGTTTTGGCCGTTTTTGGCCATTTTTGACCCTTTTTCGCATCATAACTCAAAATGAGTACATTTTCAGGCCTTGACCCAATTACAACTTTTTCATGGCTCGACGAGAGCTTTCGAATGATACCAAAATTAGCTCATTTGGATGACTTTCTTATTTTACTCATTTTTACTCACGGGGGTGCTCCGGGAGCACCTCTGCTCCCCCGGGGCTCCCCGCGCTTCCGGGAGCAGTTCAAGTCAAGACCTTCAAAATGAGGTATCAACCACCTCTCTACCCCTTCCCAATCTCGAGATAGACAGGGGGTACACGAAAATGTGAACAATAATAAGAATAAATCCTACCGGCATCAACGGGTTGTCGCAGCCATTTTCCTCCTATCTAAAGGGTCAAAACTCAGTTTTGGTACATTTTCAAAACTTGCTTCTATTACAAAGTTTTTCCTACTCGTTGAGGGCTTTCAGATGAGTACCATATCGACTACTTTTGAGACAATTTTAGAAAATTCGGGTTTTCCGGGAGTTACCGGATTTTTAGTTTTTCGGTTATAACTTTCGCTAGACGCATTTCCGGAAAATGTCGCAAGAAGGAAAGTTGTTCAGCTCGGCGAGCTCTTTCATTTGAGTACCATATCGACCACTTTCGGAGAAATTTTTCAAAATCCGGAATTTTCCGGATCGAATATCTCGAGATCCGTAAATTTTCCGGAAATTTCGATTTCAGTTTCGAAATCAGCGTGGTCGACTTACCCTATGACAACCTTTTAAGCAAAATCGGAGACAAAAAATTTTTAAGTCCAAAATCCGGGTTTTCGTGAATTCCCGGATTTTCAGTTTTTCGGCTATAACTTTCGCTAGACACATTTCCGGAAAATGTCGCAAGAAGGAAAGTTGTTCAGCTCGGCGAGCTCTTTCATTTGAGTACCATATCGACCACGTTTGGAGAAATTTTTCAAAATCCGGAATTTTCCGGGTCGAATATCTCGAAATCCGGAAATTTTCCGGAAATTTCGATTTCAGTTTCGAAATCAGCGTGGTCGACTTTCCCTATGACCAACTTTTAAGCAAAATCGGAGACAAAAAATTTTTACGTTTCCCTTGGTCCCCCCTTACGATTTTTAAAATTCCGGGATTCGCCATTCCCGGAATCCGGGAGATATCGGGACGCCCTTACAAACGGGAGCACTTCAGGTCACCCTACAACTATGGTGAGAATTTCAGCCCGATCGGTACAGCCAATCTCGAGAAAAGGGGGGGGACACAAATGTTGACCGGAATAATAAATAAATAAATAAATAAAGAAACTTAGCCATAACAAAGGGTTGTCTTTTTTTTTAAAAAATGCGACAACCCAATAAATCCTACCGGCATCAACGGGTTGTCGCAGCCATTTTCCTCTTATTCCTCTGTGCTTATATTGGCTCGGGCTAAAACTCAGCTTTGGAACATTTTCAGACTTTGGCCCTATCACAACTTTTTCCCTACTCGCTGAGAGCTTTCGAATAAGTACCATATAGACAACTTTTAGGACAATTTTTAAAATTCCGGTTTTTCCGGAAATTACGGATTTTCCAATCTGCGGCCATAACTTTCGCCAGAGACATTTTCAGAAAATACGGTAATCATAAAAATTACTCAGCGCGACGAGCTCTTTCGTTTGAGTACCATATTGACTAGTTTTGAGCAAATTTTTCAAAATCCGGAATTTTCCGCATCGAATATCTCGAAATCCGTAAATTTTTCGGAAATTTCGATTCCAGTTTCGAAATCAGCGTGGTCGAATTACCCTATAACCAAGTTTTGAGTGAAATCGAAGAAAAAAATTTTTAAGTCCAAAATCCGGGTTTTCGTGAATTCCCGGATTTTCAGTTTTTCGGGCATAACTTCCGCTAGACGCATTTACGGAAAATGTCGCAAGAAGGAAAGTTGTTCAGCTCGACGAGCTCTTTCATTTGAGTACCATATCGACCACTTTTAAAGAAATTTTTAAAAATCCGAAATTTTCCGGGGCAAATATCTCGAAATCCGTAAATTTTCGGAAAATTTCGATTTCAGTTTCGAAATCAGCGAGGTCGAGTTGCCCTATGACCAACTTTTGAGCGAAATCAGAGACAAAAAATTTTCGACCATTTTTTAGAATCGCCTTGGTCCCCCCTTACGATTTTAAAAATTCCGGTAGCCGCCATTCCCGGAATCCGGGAGATATCGGGCTGCCCCCACTTCCGGTACCACTTCAGGTCACCCTACAACTATGGTGATAATTTCAGCCCGATCGGCCCAGCCAATCTCGAGAAAAAGGGGGGGGACAAAGTGTTGACCGGAATAATAAATAAAGAAACTTAGCCATATCAAAGGGTTGTCTTTTTTTTAAAAAAAATGCGACAACCCAATAAATCCTACCGGCATCAACGGGTTGTCGCGCATTTTCCTCTTATTCCTCTGTGCTTATATTGGCTCGGGCTCAAACTCAGTTTTGGAACATTTTCAGACTTTGGCTCTATCACAACTTTTCTACTATCCCTACTCGCTGAGATCTTTCGAATAAGTACCATATTGACAACTTTTAGGACAATTTTTAAAATTCCGGTTTTCCGAGAATTCCCGGATTTTCAGTTTCAGATTCGAAATCAGCACCACCGACTTACCCTATGACCAACTTTTAAGCAAAATCCGAGACAAAAAATTTTTAAGTCCAAAATCCGGGTTTTCGTGAATTCCCGGATTTTCAGTTTTTCGGCTATAACTTTCGCTAGACGCATTTTCGGAAAATGTCGCAAGAAGGAAAGTTGTTCAGCTCAGCGAGCTCTTTCATTTGAGTACCATATCGACCACTTTTGGAGAAATTTTTCAAAATCCGGATTTTTTCCGGGTTCGAATATCTCGAAATCCGGAAATTTTCCGGAAATTTCGATTTCAGTTTCGAAATCAGCGTGGTCGACTTACCCTATGACCAACTTTTAAGCAAAATCGGAGACAAAAAATTTTTAAGTTTCCCTTGGTCCCCCCTTACGATTTTTAAAATTCCGGGATTCGCCATTCCCGGAATCCGGGAGATATCGGGATGCCCTTACAAACGGGAGCACTTCAGGTCACCCTACAACTATGGTGAGAATTTCAGCCCGATCGGTCCAGCCAATCTCGAGAAAAAGGGGGGGGGGACACAAATGTTGACCGGAATAATAAATAAATAAATAAATAAATAAAGAAACTTAGCCATATCAAAGGGTTGTCTTTTTTTAAAAAAATGCGACAACCCAATAAGAAGAATAAGAATAATAATAATAATAAACATGTCCAGAACATAGGGTTCCAAACCCTTTGGAAAAGGGCGGGAACCCAATAATAATAATAATAATAATAATAACACGACGAGAATAAGGGTTTGCCCTTTTCCTTCGGAAGTAGCGGCAAACCAATAATAATAACAACACGACGAGAATAAAGGGTTTGCCCTTTTCCTTCGGAAGTAGCGGCAAACCAATAACAGTGAATGAAATTCTAACTTGAATGTGAATATATAAGTGTAAAGGTGCATTCATAGTTCCAGACGCAAGCAGACGCGCGTCGACGCGCGTAGGTAAGCGTCTGCATGCGTTCGTGAGCATGAATACGCTACAATTATTTTTAAACGGTGAAAACTGCATGTTACAATCTGAGGCGTCGACGCACGTCGATGCGCGTCTACGCACGTCGATGCGCGTCTACGCACGTCGACGCGCGTTGACGCTCGTCTCTCTGCGTTCGCGACTATGAATGCACCTTCGGTAAACAACGCCAATGTCAACAAAAGTATGTTTCAAAAGTTTAAGTTTGATTCAAAGAATTTCTATCTACCCTTCGATACTTAATTCTTCTACCTTCTTACAATCCAAGCTATCCTTTATAAGAGCTAATACTCCCCCATGTATACGTGTTTTTCTATCCGATCTAAAAACATATCCTACGGCCAAACTAAAGAGAGAATCCTGATTATAATTTTCTAACCATGTTTCCGATACAAAAATAATATCAGGAGACATATCCTCTATTAAATAACTTAAGTCATCTAACTTGTTTCTAATACACTGAACATTGAAATACACGCACTTTAGGCTTCTAAGGGGTTCATTCACATTAGTAGTTAGTTCAGAGACTGGGTCAGTGATCACTCGCTGTTTGGGGGTCGATCCGGCGTCCCACCGGTACCCGGGACGTTAGGTTTGGTAAGATTTGGGACAATCTTGCCCCGGAAGATTTTAACCTTTTCGCCGCCGTCCCGGCGAGCCGCCAGTTCTTCCCGTAATTTCCTATCCCGCTCACGTTGCCTAAACGTTAAATCCGGTCGAATACATGCGTGGTCCAATCCGGACAGGGCCGCCTTCCCCTCTGCAAAAGTGGTTAGCTATGTACGCCTTGCTAACAGATTCCCAAAAACAACTTTTAGAATAGGGGGGCGGCCCGGCCCGGATGTGGCGTCCCGGAATACACGCACGATATCCGTACGTTTTACACCAACCTTATCAGCAATTACACCAATGCATTCTAAATCATCGATAGACTGTCCATCCTTATCCTTCATAGATTCTGGGATTCCAATCGCTACTAAGTTCATTTTCTTCGCATCGGCTTCCATCGCTTCTTCAACAGCCGAAGCTATAAGATTCACCATGGCATCTGGGTTCAGGTTCTGCTCGAGACGGGCCACTCTACTTGACAAGGCAGCCAAGCCTTGGCCTTCCCCAACAGATGGGGGCAATGGCTCACCTACAGGGACGGTGCCCCCAGGACTTCGCATTACAGCTGCCTTTAGAGACTCAACTTGGGCTGTCAAAAGATTAATGTCATTCCTCATTTTGGAAAAGTCCGTTTTGCACCCAGCGCATACGTAACCAAGAATAGAAAGGGCGTTCGAATCTTCCAACTTCCGATAAGTAGGGTCGTCTATGCCTAAGCAGATTGCATGAAACAGCTTTGGACAGAGGGCGCATTCAATTGTAAAGTCCCTAGTTCCAATTTTCCCAGAGCGCTTACAGGCGTCAGCCGCCGCACACCTCAGGGCAGCAGGAGGTGGGGCCATAAAGCGACACTACACCAAGAAATCAGGAGAATAAAGAAATAATGCCCAGAAATAAGGATGTAGCATAAAAGCATATAAACGCCAAATAATCCACAAAATAAGCCAAGAAAATGAGGACTGAGCATGGAAAATCAAACCAAACGGAAGCAAACAAAATCAGAAGCTATCGTATAGATGAAAAGCAGACGCCACGGATATCGAGATAGGATCCTTCAGGGTTCAGGCAATGTAGAACGGCCTGGTTAATGGCCTCTAAACAAAAATCCCATTTGATTCAAACTGAATCAAATGGGTTCAAACCTATATATCCTCGTATGCTCCTACCTGTTTTAATTTTCAATAACACTTTATTAATTCATTAAAACTGTCGTGCACTATATATTATTTCTATGCTAACAAGGTTCTGGTTCTGCCGTTTTAAGGTAAAACGTGGCTATTCTGGTGTGTTAAACAGTGACGATTGCGATTTTTGTTGTTAACCAGCGATTTTTGAATATATAGCGCGTGAATACATGATAACTGTAGTTTTAACAATGCGTACAATACCGCACAACCTAAAAATTAACAAAATTTCGATGGCCTAACTTTTTTGGCTGATGGCCCAAAAAATTTGAGTCGTTGAGGCCATTTGGCCTAAAGTTCGGCGACCAAAAAACCCTGGAAAGCATCACATCTATAGTTCGCGGTTCGCCGTTGGCATGCAGAGGATGTGTCACTCCTCAACAGAGTTATAAAAAGGCCACAGGTTACTGGCGTTTTTAAGGGCATCGGAAATTGGGGCCTACCCGCAGGCATGTCGCCGTTTTCCTTTTCTTTGGACGAAATTAGTATACATACTACATAGCCCGCATACAACGGCACTATTACGGAAACTTGTATTCTGGTGTGTTACGTACTCCACGTTTCACAGAAATCAAAGTTATAGTTATTTGTGATCCACATAAAATGTTTCGCAAATTTGTTGCATCAAAAACTGACTTCGGCAACGGCTAGAAACAGACTAGAGTCAATTCAAAAGAAACTAATTTGCATATTGCATGAATGATCGAAGTCAACAATTTTTGTCAACCAAAGGGGGAACTGTGAAAATGTACAATTGGAAAGAGGGGACTGCAAATAAAGGAGGAGGTTTTTCAATTAAAACTTTATTTTTTATTAGTTCTTCTGTCGAAGCAAAAATAGTTAGAAGTTTCTACGGCACAGCACTCCCAATATTAAAACTGAAAACAACGCCCCCTCCAATTCAGAAACAGCCACCTAAGCGACCCTTGTGTTGAACATAGAGCATAATTTGTGTACAACACAGAAACAGTTCAAAAAGAGACTCAATCGATTACAATATCTCGCCTCTAGGCGAGATAAAAACTTGATAGCCAACATGTTTCCAAAACCAAAATAAGGTAAACGTGTCAGAAAGTCCATAAGTCAGAACTGCATTTTTTAGTGGGGGGGGCCTCGAAAAGTGCCCCCATCTATCACACACACCTGTGCATAGGTGTACCGGGGGGGGGGGGGGGGGGGGGGGGGAAACCCCTCCCCCCAAATGGAAAAGTGCCGACCCTACCCTCGAAATTTTGGAGGCAGACCCCACCCCCAAATGGCCAAATCCCAGACCCCACCCACCCAAATTTGCCAGACCCCACCCTCAAAATTTTGACAATTTTGCCTCAAAATTAGTAAAATTTCGAAATTTTTTGGAAAAATTAGAAATTTTTGCAAAAAATCCAAGTTTTTTCGAATAAATGAGCAAAAATGAAGAAACATTTTTGATTTTTAGTTGGAAATAATGCTTTGTTAGCAAATTTGCGAATTTTTTCTAAATTTTTGACCAAAAAATTTTTTTACCCCCCCCCCCCCAAATTCAATTTTTCCGGACCCCACCCCACCTCAAAAAGGCCGACCCCACCCACTCTAATTTCGGCTACCCCCTCCCCCAACGTTTTCTCAAGGTACACCTATGCACCTGTGGGTGGGGGTAGCCGAAAACAGGGTGTATAGGTCGGAAGGGGTCCGGAAAAATCGAATTTGGGGGGTGGGTAAAAATACAGTTAACATTAAAAATCTTTAAATTTTTAAGTTAAAACAACGATATTTACAACTAAAAATCAACAATATTTCAACATTTTTGGTCATTTATTCGAAAAACCTTAAATTTTTACAAAAAATTGCTAATTTTTTCTAACTTTGAAAAAAATTTTGAAAATTTTGAGGGTGGGGGTCTGACAAATGAGGTGGGTGGGGTCTGGGATTTGGCCATTTGGGGGTGGGGTCTGCCTCCAAAATTTCGAGGGTGGGGTCCTGGGCTTTTTCCAGGCGAAAAAAGTGGGGGGGGAGCCCCCCCCCACTACTTACTTACTTTAAGATACTTTAAGATGGAGACAGCCAGTAAAAATTGGTGGCTGTGCGTGCCCCTTCGGTCCGGCCTTCGCTGCAGATTACGCGAAAGAGGCGGAAAATCAGGACAATACGACCATTATATAAATTACAGGGCGCCTACAATTCCTAATCTGGGCTTTTTTAGGCGAAAAAAGTGGGGGTGGGGAGAGTGGGGGGGGGGAGCCCCCCCCCACTAGTGGGGGGAACCCAAACCCAAAAGTGGGGGGGGGGAATCCAAAGTGGTCTAAAATCGCTAAAAATGCAGTAAAAATAGACTGTTTTCTACATATACTGCTACAACTATGCTAAAAAGTGCTCAAACATCGAGTTTGAGTACCAAAATAGACGATTTTTGAGAAAAAATTCCGACGAAGCCGGAAATTTTTGAAAATTTTGACCAAAAATCCTTGAAATTCGGCATTTTCTGGGCACCTTATGGTCAGTGGCGGATCCAGGGGGGGAGGGCCCGGGGGCATAGGTGTACCACCTGTTTGGGTTGGGGGGGGGGAGTAGAAGGTCCAAATTTGGCTCGGGGGACCCCACCCAAATCCGAAATTTGGGGGAGGGGGACCCCCCCTAAACTGTACCCAAGTTTTTTAGCTAAAAATGCTCCTTTTTCAATGTACAGTACATAAAACATACTCAAAAGCTTCTGTTGATAGTTTTCGCATGCGAAAATAGGGCTTGAAAATTGACAAATTTGTGCTAAAATATGCCTAAATTAGCCCAGATTGTGGTTTATAATTGCGTATATTACCTTTTAATTGCTATAAATAACCATCTTTAGCTCTTTATATGTGATTTATAGCCATTTTTTCGAATTTTTTTCAAAAATTTTCAGAAATTGCAAAAAATTTTTTCAAAAATTTTGCATTTTTTACCTGGTTTTGACCCAATTTTAGGGGGGGAGGGGGTTTGAGCTCGGCTTGGGGGGGGGGAGTAGTTGAGGTCGGGTAGGGGGGGAGGGGGGTCTGGCCTCTCCGTGGGGGGGGGGGGGGTCTTACAGGGGGCAAACTGTAAACGGCCTGGTTCACCTATGCCCGGGGGCCCGGGGCCCCCCCTTTGCGATTTGGGCCCCCTCCTTTGACATTCCGGGCCCCCCCTAGAAAATTTTTTCAGCTGTTTATATATAATGCATATTTCGAGTGAAAATTAAGCATAATTTTAATAAATTCCCCAAATTTTTAAAAAATTTCGCCTGCGGCGCACTTATACTTCCGTGCTGCTTTATTACGTACTTAGTTCTGTGTCAGAACTTCTGTCTCTTAAAGTCTTCTATTTTGTTTCATTTCTGTTGTGTAAGTATATATATAATTAATTGTACTCAACGCTTTCAGTTTATTTTTTGACTATATTCCGGCTTATATTTATATATATTTGCAAACTTTATTTTGCTTTCATACCGTATATATAAATGGGCAATGCAAGATTGATAATTGGCAGCTTCTGAAAGTGTTCTAGAATAAATCGTTGAAAGTGTTCTAGAATAAATCGTGGAAAGTGAAAAATTCTGAAAAGCATCCAATTCCCGTTTTGGTTTTCCACTGATCAAATATACAACTCAATAACTCATCTCATCTTAACTAATCTTTTTAAACATTTGAATTGCTGAATTTTCCACGATTTCAAAAAATTCTTCAACTTCTGGGGGGTTCCGCCCCCCAGACCCCCCGTTTCGCACCTTATCTTTGTTGCCCTTGTAGCTTGTCCTCTTTATTGCCACTATTCCTTGTATATATATACTTTTACTATTTTACTGCAAGTTTTTCACTTCGTAAGTTACTATATATATATATATATATATGAGTGATGTGCGCCGGAGCTCCGCTCCGACGGAGCTCCGGAGCGGAGCTCCGATTTTCGGTGCTCCGGAGCGGGCTTCTGCTCCGGAGCTCCGGAGCTCCGGGTACCCGGAGCAGCCATTTCCAAATCTTTGATGTCTGTCTGTTTCTCATAACTTGGGTACTAATGAAATTTTTGAAGAGTTTTCATGATTTCTTACTGTAGTCTCACGAACAGTGCGTAAGAACGATGAATTAGTGCTCTTTTTATTTTTAATATTTTTCTGCTTTCTCAAGAGGACCGCTGTATGATTCGTTTTTGTATGATTTTTCCAACTTGTCCAGATGATAAAAGTGAAAATTAAAATGTAATTCTAAGCTACGACCCCTAAGAATTGTTTCAATACAACGTTTTTAATTATATAATTGCCATAAATTAATCCATTAATCCATCAATTATTCCCTTTTTCGATGAAACCTATTCTTCTTACGTAATCTTTCAATGTCTACAAATGTTTACTTTGCTTTCATCTCACACATCTTTTCTAATATTTTTCAGACATATATATAATTTCTCCTTATTCAAATTTATTTTATGATTACATATATACTTTTTTAAAAGTTAAACAGTTTATAAAAGCAAATCTGGTCCACGTTTATTAAACTTGCACTAATTCATCATGGATTCAAAAATTCAATTTTTAACGAAATTCTCGTAACGAATTTTATGGAATCCTAATCTATGAAATTTAAACTTAGCAAATCTCGAAAAAGTAAGACATTCGAACTAAACGGCAGTAATCTAACATTGGCTTTTGTGCAAACGCAACATAATGCATAATGAAACAGCCACGAGTTCTCTGAAAAGTTGTCCAAGTCTGAACTCATTTCAGATCAAAAATACAGGCTAGCAAATAGAACAAATGTGTATAGCAAAAGAATCAGATTCTGAACATAAAAATGCGAAGCACTATAGTAGACGTGCTTTTCATTGCAAAAATAATTTGCTTAGCTTAAAACAAAATTTTTACAGTTTTAATCTTCACAAACAGTCGGAGCTCCGCGGAGCTCCGGTGCTCCGACAGCCCGCTCCGGCCGGAGCTCCGGAGCGGGCAATTTGTTCAGCGCACATCACTAATATATATATATATACATGTACATCTCCATTTTATTTCTTTAATCTTTTCAGTTTGTTTGTTAGTTCAGTTCAGTTCAAAAGTTTGCATGACGGATTTTGTTCCAATTTCAAAAAATTCTTCAACTTGTGTGCTTTTTGTGTATATAAATTCTCCATGCTTTGCTTCACTCACGGGATATAGTTGTTTTCCAATTGGCAAGTGAACTAACCTTTCCATACACAATATTTTCTTGTACAAATATTTTGTTCCTGGAAAAAGCAAATTTTTTACCACCACCCCCCCCCCCGGAAAATTTGGTTACCCCCCCCCCCCCCAGAAAAATTTTTCAGCGGGCCCCCCCCTTTTCAAAATCCTGGATCCGCCACTGCTTATGGTGAGTCGGGGGGAAGCCCAAAAAAGTGGGGGTGGGGCCGAGTGGGGGGGAACCCAAAAAGTGGGGGGGGCGGGCGCCCAGACTAAAAAAAGCCCAGGGGTCGGGACCACAGGTGTACCACCTGTTTGGGTTGGGAGGGAGTAAAATGTCCAAATCTGGCTTGGGGGGTCTCAAAAATCGGAAATTTTCAAAAAACTGTACCCAAACTACTCGAATTTTTTTAGCTAAAAATGGCCCTTTTTGGACATAAAATCTACTATTATCGACATAACTCTAATAAAAAACCACTCGTATTGCGTTTTAAAACCTATTTTTTAGCGTTTTCAACTGTTTCTAGACAATTTGTTCAAAAAATTTTTGAAAAAATTTAGCATTTCTCTTGTTTGGACCCCAGTTTATGGGGGAGAGGGGTCTGAGCTCGGCTTGGGGGGAAGTAGTCGAAGTCGGGTATGGGGGTGGGGGGTCTGGCCTCTCCGTGGGGGGGGTCTCACATGGGGTAAACTGTAGCCTGGTACAACTATGGTCGGGACTTGCCCCCCCACCCACCCCAGGTATCTAATGTCCCTACCCGCCTTTCAGCGACCTCCCCCCAGGGTTGGACGAGACCGAGATTTCACCGAGACTGGCCAAGTATTGGCATTTGGGCGCCAATGTATATACAAGTAGCAAAAATGCTCCGCACAAAAGGGGATAATATGTGTGTTGGGCTGGGCCTATGTCTATCCTTTAAATTCCGGTTGAGAAAGTAAAGACATAAATCCGACACAGCAGGTTTTGATGTGTTCTATGGCGAAAGTTGATCAGTTCGCTTCAGCCTTTAGGCTTCAGCCTTTCATTTAACACCAAATTTGACTGCTTTTGAAAAAAGTTATTTTTGTCCCTAAATCGCTAAGTCCCCACCACAGCACTCTATACATCCACTTTAGATACGCAGCTCCATGACAAAAGTTGCTCAGTTCATTTAGGGCTTTCATTCGATACCAAATTTGACCACTTGAAAAATTTCATTTTTGACCACTTGACCGAACCCCCTACCCGACTTGGCCCTCAGACTTCAAAGTGGAACCAGCCCAGCAGGATGTGCAAAACGGACACCGGGAATGACCTGGGTGCTCCAGAAAACCCCTATAGACATAGTTTGGAGATGCTGTGTACTGCTTACGGGAATGGGTTCTCCGTGCCAGAAAATCTTTCTGTGGAAGATGTGAGCTTTCTAATTTGAATGGATAGCGAAAAATTTTCGATTTTTCATTTTTCGAATGTTCACCATATTTGACCGGCCACTGTGGTCGCTTGGGAAGTGATATATAGAGACACGAGAATCAGCTATTTAGTTGTTCGATGTATATATGTAATCTTCGAATGTAAAAAGAAGTCGGCCTCAGCTCTTGACGTCCGAGCTGCGCAGCGACTACAAAAATGGTCACTCTTCGCTCGGAGCCGACTTTTTGCGCACCTGTGGCGCAAAAAAGTAACGATTCTTAAAAGGCGCGTGGGGTATATACTACCAGACTGTGTTTTTTTTTTCGTCGAAACTTTTTGCGAACTTTTACGCAGTCCTCCAAAATTTTTTGCGGAACTTCGCAAAAAATTGCGAAATTCATATTTTTTAGTTTTGCAATGATTATTAATGAATTTTATTGATTATGTTGTATTTGAACGCATTTTTAACACTTAACGAACAGTATAACCAAGTTATATACAACTATTTTTCCAAAGTCGAAGCATGTGTATATATGTATATACGTATGTTTTTGACAAGAATATAAAGTTACAGGTGAAAATGCGGGGGGTGCTGAGAAAATTTTGTAAAACTGTAAAAAATCCTTAATAGAAACAGTCAAAATTTTGATTTCGGCAGCCAGAAAAACCAAAGCTGCCACAGGGAAAAATTAGTATAAAATTTGGTTTGGGAACATTTATACATAGGTGTGTTAGGGGGGGGGGGTGGGGGGACCCCTCCCCCCAAATCGATTTTTTCAGACCCCTCCCCCCTAAAAATTTTCTAACCCCTACCTAAATTTTAGAAAATGTTTTGACAATTTTAGCTAAAAATTCAAAACTTTTCCAAAAAATTCCAAAAATTAGCGAAAAAATTGCTAGAATTTGCTTAATTAAGCTAAAAATCGTTAAAAATAGCTGTAAATTGAGAAAATTTTTCAACTTTTTAACGAAAAACCGATTTTTCGCCAACGCCCCCCTCGAAAATTTTTTTACCCCTCCCCCCAAATCGACTTTTCGCGACCCCCCCTAACCCCTTTTTTCGCCAAACCCCCTCCCTACTTTTTTCTGAACCCCCACCCCCACTTTTTTCGCCAGCCACACCTATGCATTTATATACAACATTTTAAAATTAAAAGCAGATTGAAAGATTTCAGAAAAATAGTAAAAACAGAAAGAACAGAGCAATCATAATGAAGCACAACGCCAAGATAAAAAGCACGAATTTAAAAAGGCTGGGGGTGACAGCCTCAAGCAAAAGCTAGATGTTTCCGGAAAATTCAAGCTTGAATATCTATTTTTTTCGAGCGATTTAGCAAAGATTTCGGGTTATTCTTGTGCAGTTTGGTGTCTAAACAGGTTATGTACGAGTACGTATATATGTAAGTACGTATATCCACGACTTTGTTAAACAAATGCATACTTCAGAGTGGTTACTATGTGTACGCGCGTACTTCTTCAGGTATTTTAGAAAATTAGTTTATGCGAAAAGAATTTTATTGGATAAGCTTTCACTACAAAGTATTCTACATATCTCGGACAAGAGTCCTATCATAAGACTGAAAGGTGTCTACAATACAGAAATACGCGCCGAAGGCGCGAAAATTTCTTGAAATTTTCTGCAAAAAGTACCCTAAACACGTGGATTTATTATCAGAAATAGCTGAAAATTTCTACTCGAGGCTAAAATTTTTTTGCGGAACTTTACGCAGAGCTCCGAAAAAAGTTGCGGAATTTTCAAAAAAAGTGCGGAATTTCGCAGACACAGCTATAGAAACACACAGAAAAAACACAGCTACCAGACCCTATACCCCCTTCGGTCCGGCCTTCGCTGCAGATTACGCGAAAGAGGCGGGAAATCAGGACAATACGACCATTTATATAAATTACAGGGCGCCTACAATTCCTAATCTGGGCTTTTTCTAGGCGAAAAAAGTGGGGGTTGGGAGAGTGGGAGGGAGCCCCCCCCCCACTAGTGGGGGGGAACCCAAAAGTGGGGGAGGGGGAATCCAAAGTGGTCTAAAATCGCTAAAAATGCAGTAAAAATAGACTGTTTTCTACATATACTGCTACAACTATGCTAAAAAGTGCTCAAAAATCGAGTTTGAGTACCAAAATAGACGATTTTTGAGAAAAAATTCCGACGACGCCGGAAATTTTTGAAAATTTTGACCAAAAATCCTTGAAATTCGGCATTTTCTGGGCACCTTATGGTGAGTGGGGGGGAAGCTCAAAAAAGTGGGGGTGGGCCCGAGTGGGGGGGGGGAACCCAAAAAGTGGGGAGGCGCCTCCCCACTAAAAAAGCCCAGCTAATTTTCCTATTTTTTCTTATATTATATTTTCCGAATATTCCTATTTTTTCCTATTTTCCGCCAAAGTTCCTATTTTTTCATAAATGTTAAGAAGATTTTATATTTTTAATTTGATAAAGCTGTAGAGTTTTCAGATGTATATTTACGTGCGTATATACTTCCAATTGTCAATTCTGAAAAATTTCCGGCTCCGCCGGAATAGCATCTTTCTTTCTATGATGCTAATAGAATTAATACAGGGTATTTTTTAGGGTTTTTGGGGGCTTCTCGGTACACCCCCCTTGCTGGGGGAAGATTTTTGCCACTATGTGCTACAGGGTTTTTTTCAAAATCGGACCTGTGTAAATCTTGTGTAAATTTAAATTTCACTGTGTATTTTTGTTTGAAGCTGTGTAAAATTTAAAAGTGTCGTTTTTCAACTGTAATATAAAATAAAATACATTTAGACGTTATTTTCATGCTACAATGTTATTTTCGGATCATTCAAGCCAAAGTTATGCCAACTGCACATGTGTAACATTTCGAAAGAAGCCACGCGGGGGGGGTCTGGGGGGCGGAGCCCCCCCAGAAGTTGAGAAAATTTTGTAAATTGCAATAGAATTCATAATGGAAATGTTTAAAAAGATTAATTCATTAAATGTCAAAAATAAGATTGGACAAATTCAAATTTCTGAAAAACACTTCGCCTACTGAAACGATTTCTTTATTTTTCCAACTTTTTGGAATAATTTTTTCACAAACTTGCTGGTCATGTACTAAGGTTCGATGCTTTAACTGCTACTGGGGACGGCTCCATATAGTACAGACACACCAATTATGCAACGGAGGGGGGTCTGGGGGGCGGTGCCCCCCAGAAGTTGAGAAATTTTTTAAATTAAAGGCAGAAACGGCATTGAAAAGTTGTATTCCTCTAGCTTTCGCACTGAATATTTCTTGAGTTGTATGGCAACTATTTTTTGGGTCTGACTGCTTTTATTATTACATATATAAGAGATAAAAAAGAAAACTTAATGAATAATATAGTATCATAAAAATATTTATAGTTAAAACGAAAAAAATACTATTTACGAAATCGCACGAAGTATAAAAATAAATAATAAAACGATAAGAGAAGTAGAAGATGGGAAAAAAAAAAAGGGGAAGAAAAAAAGAGGGGGGGGGGGGGCAGAAGGTTTTTTAAAAAGGAAATATTTTTGTAGACTTTTAAAATTGGAATGGGGTATTTGTGGGTCGCGGTAGCGACCCCTATAATATGAGTGAAAATGGTCGAATGACCGTGTAAAACAAGGCTGCGCAGAAGCTGCGCAGATTCCTGCGCAGATCCTGCGCAGATTATGTGCGCAAAAAATTGTACGTGTCGAGTTTAGTATGTGTGCGAAGTTTCATCCCCGTACCACTTTCCGTTAAAAAGTTGCGCCAAAAATCGCTTACGAGAGTGATGTTTTTTTTCCGGTTCTCCGCTTTGACGTCTGGTAAGGGGGTTTTGTAGCTTTAATAACAACAGATAGAAAAATTTTTGCCTATGAAAACCATATATATTCTTGGAGTACGCCACAAAAATAAGCCGATATGCTAGTTTTTATGCCTCCCAGAGCCTGAAAAAATTTTTGACGGGGGGCCAAAGTCGGTCAAAACGCTAAAATGGCCAAAAAGTATGCTTCAATGTCACCTTAATAAGTCAGACTGGGCTATATATGGGGCAATACTGCCTATATGGCTAAATAGGACACATATCAGGGTCGTTCAATTGCTATATGATTTTCCTGCCGGGGGCGTAATTTTTGGGTACTGGCCTGCCAAAGTTGGTGAATTTTGGGTCCAACTTTGAACTTAGGTTTTTCGCTTATTTTGCGACCTGGAAGGCTCAAATCTTGCGTGCAAAGGTTTTTGCGGACGGAGAATCGATTCCCGCTATCACTTTTGCTGCCCGACTGACCCAAGTTGCTGGGCTGGTTCCACTTTGCCGTCTGGAGGGTCATGTCGGCAACCGTTTCCTGGAGGTCCATACTAGGCTCTACTTGGCCTCTCAAAACTTTCTCTATAGGGGTTTTCTGGTGCGCCCAGCTCATTTCCGGTGTCCGTTTTGCCGTCCGACTTATCCATCTTGCTGGGCTGGTTCCACTTTGCCGTCTGGAGAGTCATGTCGGCAACCGTTTCCTGGAGGTCCATACTAGGCTCTACTTGGCCTCTCAAAACTTTCTCTATAGGGGTTTTCTGGTGCGCCCAGCTCATTTCCGGTGTCGGTTTTGCTGTACAACGCACCCATTTTTCTGGGCTGGCTCCACTTAACCGTCTGAGGGGTCAGGTCGGTAAGGGGTCAGGTGGTCCAAAATAAAATTTTTCAAAAGTGGTCAAATTTGGTACCAAATGAAAGCCCTAAGTGAGCTGAGCAACTTTTGTCATAGAATTGTATGCTCAAAGTGGCTGTAGGGTGCTGTGGTGGGGTGGGGTGGGGACTTAGGCGATTTTAGGTCAAAAATGAAATTTTTCAAAAGTGGTCAAATTTGGTTCCAAATGAAAGCCCTAAGCGAGCTGAGCGACTTTTGTCATAGAATTGTATGCTCAAAGTGGCTGTAGGGTGCTGTGGTGGGGTGGGGTGGGGACTTAGGCGATTTTAGGTCCAAAATAAAATTTTTCAAAAGTGGTCAAATTTGGTACCAAATGAAAGCCCTAAGTGAGCTGAGCAACTTTTGTCATAGAATTGTATGCTCAAAGTGGCTGTAGGGTGCTGTGGTGGGGTGGGGTGGGGACTTAGGCGATTTTAGGTCAAAAATGAAATTTTTCAAAAGTGGTCAAATTTGGTTCCAAATGAAAGCCCTAAGCGAGCTGAGCGACTTTTGTCATAGAATTGCATGCTCAAAGTGGCTGTAGAGTGCTGTGGTGGGGTGGGGTGGGGACTTAGGCAATTTTAGGTCAAAAATGAAATTTTTCAAAAGTGGTCAAATTTGGTTCCAAATGAAAGCCCTAAGCGAGCTGAGCAACTTTTGTCATAGAACTGCATGCTCAAAGTGGCTGTAGAGTGCTGTGGTGGGGTGGGGTGGGGACTTAGGCGATTTTCGGTCAAAAATGAAATTTTTCAAAAGTGGTCAAATTTGGTTGGTTGGTTGGTTCTTTTTTGCGCATACATATGTAAAAGAATGGAAAACAAGAACCAAAAATGCTCCTTCGTCGCATGTAAAATACATATGAGTACTCTCAGGCAGGTTGTACAAAAACGGAAACTAGCCTGTAAAATGCATATGAGTGGCGTTGAGGTTGTAAATTAAGGAAAACAAGTTGTAACGGCTTAACATATGAGCCTGTCCTACAACGAGGCTCATATTGGCGTCACAGTGCAGCCTTCTTAAAGATCATCAGGTCATCATATTAAAGAAAAAACGAATGAATAGACATAACATGTTAACATTGTGGCTTGAAAGAAATGGACAGAACGAAGTGAACTGCGACACCTCAAGTTGAACTGTACCTGCAAGCTGATGTTTCCCGAAACACCATGGCACCTACTATTTCCGGAAGCACTATAGTACAGTACACACCTACTGTATTCTCGGAACACTATGACACACACTACTCTCACATACGTAATGCTTTCCCCACATGGCTCTGAGTCAGAGCGCAAAGTGGCATGCCGTATAATGCGTATGCACAGTATAATGTCTTAGCGACAAGATGTGTGAAGGACAATTTTGTAATGAAAAGCTTTATATACGTGCTATTTATATGAAGGTCAAATATCGACAAATTATATTCTGACATACGCCAATATGAGCCTCGTTGTAGGACAGGCTCATATGTTAAGCCGTTGCAACTTGTTTTCCTTAATTTACAACCTCAACGCCACTCATATGCATTTTACAGGCTAGTTTCCGTTTTTGTACAACCTGCCTGAGAGTACTCATATGTATTTTACATGCGACGAAGGAGCATTTTTGGTTCTTGTAGCAAAGTTGAAATTTTAACAATGAAATCGAAAAGTTTCTTGTCCTTAAGCTTTGAATAGACGGTTATCCGGATGATATCCGTTAACGCAAAATAGGCGGATATCCGGTGCCCATCGCTAGTAAAAATATGTTTTCAAGAACATTAATTTAACGAATATTTTTCCTTCACTCCTCACTTATTCTGTTTGCAGTTTTTATTTTCCGACTTTGTTTGCATATGCATTCGTATACGTACATTCATCATCTTGATTCTAGCTTGTCGACAGTTCGCTGTAAACTTATCGTTTTATTTTTCACTTTGTTTAGATGCACACAACTCGTCTTGTTGCTGGTTGCACCGAGCATAACATTTCCCATTTACAGCTCTTGGATATGCTGCAAAAGGTAAGAAATTGAGGATGGTCTGGTTCAAGAGTCTATAATACCAAGAGTGGGAAGCTTGACCCTTCTTAATGGAAATGGCCTGCGAGATGCTCGGCACATTAAGGCCGAAATCTCGGGGGGGTCCCACTTACCATTGTTCATCATGTGTTTATATGCAGTCGAACTGAAATGCACTGATGAGGATTACAGTAGCTAAGTAGCCAATCAAATACATTTCAGTTCGACTGCATATAAACACACGCTTAACAATTCTAAGCGGTACCCCCCTGAGATCTCGGGGGGGGGGTCCACTTATACACATAAATTTGACATAAGGTAAGGAATTAGCCAATCAGATGCGTTTTAGTTCAAACGCATATAAACACATGATGAACAATGGTCAGTGGGACCCCCCCCCCGAGATTTCGGCCTTAATGTGCCGAGCATCTCGCAGGCGATTTCCATTAGGAAGGGCTAAGCTTCCCACTCCTGCTATTATATACTCTTGGTTATATATCATAGGGGTCGCGGCAGCGACCCCTATAATATGTGTGAAAAGTGGATGGAGACAGTGTAAAATAAGCTGCGCAAAATCCTGCACAGATCCTGCGCAGATTTCATGCGCAAATTGTAGAGCACATCGAGTTTAGTTTGTCTGTGAAGTTTCAGCCCCGTATCACTTACCGTTAAAAAGTTGCGCCCCGGACCGGTTATAGCGGCGATGTTTTTTTCCGTTTCTCCTATTTGATGGTTGTATTGTACATAATGTTCGCCGCTTTCACGTGATCTGCAGCGGTGGGCCAACCTAAAGGGCTATGGGGTCTAGTAGTACCCTCTAAAGAATTTAAGAATCACAATTTTTTTTGCGCCGCAGCTGCGCCACAGCGCCGCAGTGGCGCCGCAAAGTCGGCTCATAGCGAAAAGTGACCATTTTTGTGGTCGTCGCTCAGGTCGAACGTTACGAGCTGGAACTGATTTCTTTTTATATTCAGAAATTATATATATTGAACTAACTAACGGTCCAGGTTGCGTTTCTCTATCACTTCCCTAGCGACCACAGTGGCCCGTCAAAGATGGCGAAAATTCGAAAAATGAAAAATTGAAATTTCTCGCTATCTATTTAACTTTGAACGCTCAAATCTTCCATACAATGGTTTTCTGGCACGGAGAATCGATTCCCGCAGTCAGTTTTTCCGTCAGACCCACCCATCTTGCTGTGCTGGTTCCACTTTGCCGTCTGGAGGGTCATGTCGGAAACCGCTTCCTGGAGGTCCATAGTAGGCTCTACCTGGCCTCTCAAAACTTTGTCTATAGGGCCAGCTCATTCCCGGTATCTGTTTTGCCGTCCGACGTACCTATTTTGCTGGGCTGGTTCCACTTTGCCGTTTGAAGGGTCAGTCGGGTGGGGGGGTCAAGTGGTCGAAAATGAAATTTTTCAAAAGTGGTCAAACTTGGTGTCAAATGAAAGCCCTAAGTGAGCTGAGCAAGTTTTGTCATAGAACTGCTTACCCAAAGTGGCTGTAGAGTGCTGTGGTGGGGTGGGGTGGGGACTTAGGCAATTTTAGGTGAAAAATAAAATTTTTCAAAAGTGGTCAAACTTGGTATCAAATGAAAGCCCTAAGTGAGCTGAGCAAGTTTTGTCATAGAACTGCTTACCCAAAGTGGCTGTAGAGTGCTGTGCTGGGGTGGGGTGGGGACTTTGGCAATTTTAGGTGAAAAATAAAATTTTTCAAAAGTGGTCAAACTTGGTATCAAATGAAAGCCCTAAGTGAGCTGAGCAACTTTTGTCTGCCCCGAAGATGTCCGCTTTGCCGCAGTGGGGCGGCTTCCCACAAAATGGACTTCACATCCCCGTGGTTGCTACCCTTCTCAGAAGCGAAGAACCTCATCAGTCGGGTTTTTGACGGGAGGGCCCGGTAACCCGGCATACTGGGCCCTCCTCCTGCTGGCTGCCGGTGACATCGAGCCCAATCCAGGACCACTACCTGCCACCGCTACCCCTAGGTGGCCCTGCCCATCTTGTGGGAAAGGGGTCGGCTACCGTGACTTTTCGGTGAAATGCAGGACCTGCAGGCTATGGGTCCATAGCGGAAAATGCTCCAACCTGTCCACCCGCGAAATATCGGCCCTATCTCAATGGGATGTGGACAACTATAGCTGTCCGAACTGTACAGCCAGCCTGGCGGCTGGACCCCAGCCACCCTCGCCCACCATCCGACCTGCCCCTACCGCGCCTACTCCCTCTCTCCCTTCCCTCTCCTCTGCCCCTAACTCTGCAGCTGGTTCTGCAACACTCCCTCCTCCCATCTGGCCCAACTCCAGTGATCAGCAACCTCTGCCCAAGGGAAAAAACAAACTGCGAATCCTCCAATGGAACGTCGGGTCAGTCGGTAGAAAACGGCCTGTCCTCGAGAAAATGGCAGAAGATTTGGAGGCGGACGTTATTCTGCTACAAGAAACCTGGCTCAGGCCTGGGGAGACCGTCGGCCTGAAACAATTTGACGAAGTTCATGCCTACCGCAGGACCGGCAGGCAACAGGGTCATACGACTGGGGGCGGAGTTGCCACGCTCATCAGGAAAGGGATTGGATATTCGGTTGATGACAGAAACTACCTAGCCCCGACAGACCTCACCACTGATGCGGTGGTGATCCATATCCAGTCCGGGTCAGGACCTATCCCCCTATCCAACATCTATGTTCCCCCCATTGTCAATGTCGCCCAAGACCAACGCCATCCAGAACTTTGATCCATCTTACATCTGCTCCCAGGGAAGAGCAGTGATTTCCGGAGACTTCAATGCCCATGCGGCCGCCTG
>JASAND010006579.1:0-30791 GCA_030248195.1 Trissonchulus latispiculum
CCAAATTCTACCGGTTCCGGTTCCGGTTCCGGTTCTAAAAATCCTTCCGGTTCGGTTCCGGTTCCGGTTCCGGTTCCGGTTCCAACCGGTTCTAGTGGAACCGGCCCCAACTCTACGTCTTAGGTCCGCCAAGAAGGCATCTGCCGACTCCTCCGCTCCGAGCGTTCTTGTCTTCAGCTGGTCAAAGGCCTGATATGGGGTCAGAGCGAACACAGACACCAAGGACTTTTTGATTTCGTTGTAGTCAGACTTTTTCCCCTCGGCCATTTGATCGAAGATAGCGAAAGCGGGCCCTTGGAGAAACAGAGGAATGAACTTTGCAAGGTCATCGATTCTTTGCAGGGTTGCCACCAGCTCAGTTTTCTTTAGCCATTCAGTCACATCCTCGCCATCCAATCCATTCAGCTTCGGTAGGATATCGGTTATCTTGACTGACATTGTTGTACTAACAATGCCGAAATAGCTTATGCGCCTGAGCTCAGTACAAAGAGCTTACAATTTCACTTCAAACAATCCCAAATTCACTATGTTTTAGGCCTTTTATATCAGTCAATTTGTTCTTCATTACTTTCTTCATTACTGTTTTTCTAGTTTCTGGAACCAATCACAGATAATCCTTGACTTTGTACCACAGACCCAGTACAAAAATTTGGTATGGCACTACCCCTCATCGCGAAAGCAACTGGGGTGTGGCACTACGGGGAAAAAACTTATCCTTAGATCAATGTATAGTTTTCTGTGAGATACAATCAAAGTGCGAAAAATGGGTGTTGTAGGTCTATACGGGTGGAGGTTAACTAACGTCTAATGAGCTGTGGTTTACCAAATGAACCAAACTTTGCTCCGATTAATACTCCAAGTATCTGTCTTGACTTATGTAGAAATGACGTGATTTCGTTAATCCCAGCGTTCGCAGTGCTAGATTACATTATCGATATTGTTGCGGTCACTTGGTGCCATTTCGAAGATATGAGCCAATTACTCCCAATTACTGTGGCAGAATCGGCTGAAACTTTGCGCATTACAGGCTAGTGAGTGTACGATATGCAGAAAACTAGGTCACTAGACCTGGATCCAGTGTTTAGAAATGCTAGATTGATTTCTCGAAGTATGGATGGCGATCGCTCCAAAAAGCTCTAAGACAGTTGTAAGGGCATACTGAACGAAGGAAGCGTCATATCGAAAAAACGGATTTCATATTCGGATTCAGCAGGTCAAATACCCCCTATAACCACCTTCTCGGCGAAATCAGAGACAAAAAAGCTTTTGACCCCATTTTTAATGCGCTTAGCTAGCTTTTCAGGCCTAAAAATAAGGGTTACTTCTTAACAAAAAGTTTGCTAGCACACTAACCATAAAGCCAAAGTCCTCGAAACCTACAGACAGTTTGCCCCTATTAGAGCCTAATATTTGCTAAAAAGCTGGGGTAGGCTAGGGGTTGTCAATTTTATTAGATCGAAAACGGCGCATGGTCACATCGCAACTTTTCGACAAATTTCAAATTTTGAGCTGTTATAGCTGAAGAAGGAAGCAACGCTCGAAAGCCGGAATACTTTTAATATTTAGCACTAGTAACAGATAACATTTATGGCTGAAAGTTTCAGAATTGGTCAAACCCTTAATCCACCAGAGCTGAAAGAACCTTTTTGAAAAATCTCATTTTTCGCACCAAAATTTGTACTTTGGCGTCCTGCCAAAAACAGTGTAGGTGAGATATATTATTGCCCACCCTAAACTTTTTACTTTGATATGTTGGCTAACGTTGGGGGCAAAAGTAGCTCTCTCCGACGATGTTGTGCCAACCCGTTCGTAGCCCCTCAGGGTAGCCCTCCCCCCCCCTTTATTTGCGAATATGTCCTGAATACATTTCCGAAGCGCTCAACCTGTACAATCCTGCCTGACCAATTTGGGTCCTACAGGTCTACGTTGATATTAAGGAATTTCATGCACTACCTTCACTTCACCTGCACTACAATTCTGATCTATCAGATAGATTAATTAATTGGGTGGTGAAATTAATGAAATTGAGAATTGAGTTTGAAAATTTGTGAAGTCTGTAAAATTTCAAGAAACTTAGACTTGTTGTCCAAATCCAAATCCAATGTTGCTTTTTCAGAAATAAACCCATTATGATGGTAGTTCATCGAATTTGGTGCCATGCTTGTAAAGGTTAGTTAATTGTATTGTCTTAATAATACTTAATATATTAATTGTATCTTATCTACTATAACTACAATTGATGTGGATCGGAACGGCAGCCAAAATTACAACCGATCCGATCCGATCCGAAAAGTGGAAGGCGACCCGATCCGCTGGCGAGGAATTAAGCGAACTGTGAGAGTTAATTTTAACTCCCCACCTTTTTAAACTCTAAGGGTATGAAATATAGATCACAACGCCTATTCTAATAAAAAGAAGAAAACTTCCTTGGATCAACTCCAATTAATAAGGAATGGTGAAAATAGCTTGCCCTTGTGTGATGAAACTGTAGAACCGAAAACATTGCATTCAAAATGCTAAAATCTCTGTCACGTTAAAATAGCACAAACCATTTAAAGAGATTTGGAAAATAGCTCAACTAAACGCTGAATTCATCAGCGCAATTATCGCGTCTAGCCGTCGAAAACTATTTAGAGTTTGTCTGAAAAATCGCGTTAACTTTTCCACTGCCTCATTGTTTGAGGGATGTAAACAGAAAATTTCGAATTGAATCAAAATAGAATATGCTGTGACAAGAGTTCATGGATAAGAAAAACATTTCGCATAATTGCATTGCGTAACGGTACTCCAACCAGAATACTTTTTCTCCTCTTAGCCAGAGAAGTTTCGTTACGCAACGTTATGTTCATCCAGAGTTGGACGCGGTCGCGGGTACCCGCGGATACCCGCGGGCGGTCGCGGTCGTGGACAAATTTTCTTGACCGCAATGACCGCAAATTTCTATCAAATCGTGCTAATTTTGGCCAATTTGTTGTAAAAAATTCCAAATTTTTTCAAATTTCTTCTTCAAATAATCAGCTTCACATTTTGAAAAAATTTTGCCAAATTTTGCTATTTTGCTAAAACTTTTGGATGGTTGAACAGGCAGCAGAAACTGTTAGTCCTTCCTGTAGTTTCGGGGTTTCAATTTGTTTATCCTCTATTTGTCTAATTTCAATTTTGCAAATTATTTGATTTATTAGATGGAAATTCTAAATATGATTAGATGGTTATTAATGGCTAAAAATACTTGAAGGAAACCAACGCTGTAAGCAGCGTTAATAGCATGCTGGTTGGTTGGTTGCTTGGTAACCGATCCGGAAAACATGAAAGAAAATACACCCTGACCTGCACACAGAATTCTACTTTTGCACAAGCCAAATGCAGCAACGAAATAAAATTGTTCGTAATTTTTAATGTCGCTGTCAAAAATGTATATCTGAGCTGCACCAGCATAAAACTGGAGTGAGGTGGCTGTAAAAGCATTGGAAATGCCTTAAAATATGCAATAAGTGGATTTTCCCAAAGAATTGACGGTTAATAACTCAAAATTTTGCGGTCACAAAATTAGCGTGCGGGCTGCGGTCGCGGACGCGGGCGGTCGCGGTCACGACAGTTGCGGTCGCGGGGTGGTCGCGGTCAAGAAAAATGTGTCCATGTCCAACTCTGTGTTCATCTAGAATGGGGAAAAGATTAGGTTTACTGTTTTAAATCTTGTTCTCAGAAAGATTCCCATCTGGAGAGCCGTTACCGAAAACTCAAAAGGTCACCTTTGGTAGGGAAATATTGCGCCAATTTTGTATGTCGCTTTCTTTCAGAAATCCTGACGAACCGTGACAAATAATCTACAAAGTATAAATCCGTTTTGTTTTCAGTCGCTATTCAAAGCGATAAAACAAATGGCCCAACCCAATACCCAACAATGTCTAATCGTGGATTTGGTCCTTGTTTGGGTTGGGGTACAAGGCTGCCAACGCCTAAATACTTATATGGTAGCCTAGCCTGGGAGTTGGGACTGGTTTATTACGCTGGTTAAAATTACAGCTCTTTGACACTAACACGAATTGGTCAAAGTACCATTTGAACAATATAAATTCTAAACCTCACTCGTTATTGTCGATTGATTTCTATTTCAGCATTGGCACCAAAGGTTTCAGCTTCCAAAGGAATTGCAAAACTCTCAGAGCACTTCGTCATGCTGAGTGTATCGGTATGTGCAGTTTTGATATTTCTAGACGATTGACCCAAAGCTAATGTTGCCAAACCTGTGGTGATTATTACTTTGGTAGATTCCTCTTAATTAAGCCAAATATATGTCCATTATAGGTTTGTTTGTGACTGTTTTAGTTGGATTTCTAATTTTAGCATTTTTCAGGGTGACCAAGAACCATGGCAAGAAGAGTATCAGCCGGATGGAATTAGATACGTTCCAAGAGTCCATTTTGTTTGTGAGTTTTTCAGAATCATGTTGAAAATCTTTTAATGTTGTGCGATAGCTTTTATCCCAATAACTGCATGTTCGATGTAAAGTTCAGCTGTAATGAGCCCGGTTCCCGAAATCGATGAACGAACCGAACGAATGTATAGGTATGGGGGCTGGTCTCTGTCACCTTTTGGTGGTATAAACCGTCGCCTGTTTAATCAAAGTTGGTCAAAGTGATTGTAAGGCTCGGTTCAAACTAGCGCACAAGCGTAAGCACAAGAACAAGTTACAACACGTTGAGAGATTGAAATTCAGCCTTGCGATGTCGTCTGTTTATTGCAGACCAGATTTGATTGGCTGCTGGCGTTGTGCTGGTGCAAAAGGTTAAACCAAATTCAACTGTGCGTTGTGCTTGTGATCTATACGTGTTCTTGCGCTTGTACAAGTTTTTAATAGTGTGAACTGATTGTGCCTGTGCCTGTGCTTGTGCTTGTGCCTAATTGTATTGGAAATCGAACAACCGAGTTTCTGCTTTGCAGCTGATCGTTGAACCAAACCTTCATATTCGGTAGTTGAGACTAGTTTATAATTGCACTGATTTATAATCTGCGTTTCTGTGAGTGCTGAGAGAACATAAAATGCTCGGATATATTTCAAGAATTTTTATTAAAGTTTACTTTAATTTCCAATTAAGGTTAGCCATTAGCATGTTTCAGTGATAATGGCGCTGCTTGCACACATACTGCTACAGTTTTTACAAGTCTTATTTAGAATAATATATTTTGTTTGTGCATTTTGTATTTTTTAACTTCTTGTTTAGATCCAAATGGAACTCTCATGGATGACATAGTCAACAAGGATCCACAATACGAAAAATATAAGTACTTCCATGTTGGAACAAAGACAAGTGAGTTCACCATTAGGCGGAAACTACTTTACATTAGAAATTATAGCTCAATCTGACTTTCAATTATGGATTTGTTTTCTGAAAACGCAGGATAACTTTCTAAAATCAGCAAAAATTTCAAGTATCCTACCCGATATATACATGAACATTTTACTGTTTTTAGTGGTTCGAGCAATGAAAGATGTTTTACTGAAATTTGGTCACGAAAATGTAGAAGAAATGGCGGACGAAAACGAGGAAAAACCGAATATCAAACCGGATGAAAAGAAAGATGAACTATGAAAGTGAAATTTAGAAACATCTTGTTATTGTTTTATTGTTTGCGGAGGAAAGAAATGTTTCTATTTCTTTCACCTTTATTTCCTGTTTTTATGTGTAAACTGTTCGAAGTAATTATTTTGATATTATATTATTAAAAGCGACTTCGCTCAAACATGCGAGTTTTTTGAGGTTATAGCTTATTGCATGCTGTGATTTCAATAATCTTGAGTTTTGTTAACTAACTTATGATCTCAGCTTAATAAATCTTAATCAGTTTCAACACCTGCCGGCTAGCAACATGTACTTGAAAACAACAGTTCCGACAAACAAATGAAAAACAGTCAAAAAGCAAATTAGCACTCGTCAATTTGATCTTCAAGTCGGCTGCTGTTTACTCTCCTTTCCGCCTGTCAGAAAGTCAATCTCGCACTGAACTGAGGCGCCCGTACGTCGATCGAAGGCCACAATTTCCAGTTCCGTTTCGCCGAACTTCATGCTGGTCTGAATCTCACGTTTCTGACCGTCCAGGGTCACGGGTGGCAGTTTGAGTCTCAAAATGCCACATTTCCGGACCCCGGGGTCGGTCACAAACTGTGGCGATTCACTGTCGCAGGAGTAGATCGTGATCACAATCTCCCGCTGACTGGGCGAAGCCGGACAGTAGAATCGGGTCACCTGATCGCCTTTTCCGATCGGCTGACCGGAAACGACGAACGGATCGAAGATGTCGGTGCACCAGTCGATCCCGTTCTTCGTGATCCGCTTGCTGAGCGGATGTCGTGATTTGTCGAATCGGTGGAGAACGCCGACGCCGTAGGTGATTCGAGATCGACGAATCATGATCATCTCCGGATGGAGACCGAATAGTGTGGCGCCCTTCAGCACTGCCAGGCTCACATCCTGTGGGATGATTACCTGAAACAGACACCAAACAGGCAGAGGATTGTTAGGTTCATAAAAAGAAATGTTGAAAAGAAGTTCAGTTGATATGTTGAGAATTTTAAATTCTAAGTTATTACAGTAAATTTTAAATCTATCAATTAAGAATCTGTGGCACATTAATTTCATACCGTGCTACAAGTAGAAGACCATGTCAAGTCTAGAGTTTGCAAAAAGTAATATATACTGCATCCAATTGGTGGCTGCAAAAATGCACCTTTTCGGATTTTCAAAGAAAAGACTCAAATATGTACACTTTCAAAAAAATTACCTTCATCTTATCTCCAAACACTTTTCGAATGTGCTGCTGTACCATGGAGGATTCCGCAAATCCGCCCACCAGAAAGATATATTTGACAGGAGCCTTGGCACCAAGAGAGTTCAGCACATCGCCAATGCATCGTTCAATGCCGGACAGGGACGGATAGAATAGGGACTGCATTAGGTCATGGGAAATGCGAAGCATGCCTGAAATACGACATAAAAATAGGATTAGGATAGAATTTGCAGGTTTGAAAATGAGTGATTTGCTCTCGCGGTGTAACGGTACTTTGGTGTTAGGTTAGTAGAGTTTGGCTAAATGGATACCTAACTACTGGATTTGTGTTCAGAAAACCAAACTTGTCTAGTTTAGCGAATTAGCTGTTTGGTTACAGTCTTACTTGAAATAATGTATTGTAACAAACAGTATATTATCTGCGAAACAGGACTGTGAACAAGCTATGTGGAATTCGTTTTAGTAAAATCTAAGTCCTTGACAGCATCTGTTGCTCATAATAAAGGGAGCCAAGCGAAAACCGAGACGTTTTTTAAAAGCCAAAATGCAAAAATCTTGCCCATACAAGGTCGCCTGATAAAAATTAACGTCGGCTCGGAATCGAACCACAGGCTTCCAGTTCTGAAGACGAGAAAAGCACCATTGCACTAACGCTGAGGAAGAATTCACATTGCTGTTCTCTTTCCAACTGTCCAAATGTAAATACCTTGTGGGGTCCAAGTAACCCTTTTGCTATCCGCCTTTTTCATAGCACAGTCAATCTTATGACCCTTCATTTTTCTGTAGCACTCCACAAAGGAAAAGGGTAAAGCAATGTTCAGGGGAGACAGTTTGTAGGGATTTGTGCACCGCTTTCGGGACTCAAAGGAGGTCAAAAGGTCAATATAGGGAGCCGGATACTTCAGGCGAAAGTGTTGCAAAAATTCGGCACCGAAAACTTCCGTCAGAAGCATCTCAAAGGCAGCGTCCACTGACATAGAGCCAAAGGGGCCACCTGAAACAAAAAATGAAAGTTAATTATTAAAATTAACTAATTTTAAGACGGTAAAATTGCTAACAGGCAACTTGAGACTTTAAGCTGGTCTATATAATCAAAACCAATCTGCAGCGGCACAAATATTTTATTAGGAATGATGTGAGGCACAATTATTTCAGTGGTAATTTAGAAATTAAGTCAATTAAATTAAATTAAATTAATTAGCTCATAATTTAGAAACAAATCAGCAGTGCAGTAAAATAGACTCGCTGGGCCGTAAGGATGGCCGAGCGGTAGAGTGCGAAACCACGAGCATAAGGCTCGATGGTTCGATCCTCGCTCTGAAAAATTTTCTTCACAGCTTCCAATCCTGATTTCAACCTTCCACATCAATCATTAACTCGAAGTAGTAGCTATCTGTGCCACCTGTAGCTCTGTAAATCTCCTTCAAAGATACTGCGTCATCATTCAGCTCGTGCGCTGTGATGTCGACCGTACCGCCACCGCAGTCAACCACAAGATAGGAATCACCTAAAACAGTAAAGCACAAAAGTAAAGTGAAGTAATGTATTAACACAAAGTTAATTTTCCGCTAAGGTAGCAAAACCCTGAATATAGGAACATCTTTCGAATGTTAAGTTTACATGAAATTAAGTTTAACCGCTCTGCTTTGTGAATTTTTGATTGCAATTTTTTCGAAGCTTCCTAAATTCAGTTGAAGGAGCTCTTTAGTACTGTGGTTTTAACGACATCGGTTTTTAGCACTTCTGGTTTGTCTGTGAAAGCGAAAGAATGAAATGAGTTGTCGACCAAAGAAGCAGAAATATCGTAAACAGCTGTTTTCATGCGCTTTTCCTTGCACTACATGTTAAGCTTGTCACACTCTTATCTATTATGTACTCTTGCTGACACTAACCAGGCGCCAATTGAACCGCCCTGACTCCAGGCTCGCTCTTGGACCGGTGCTGTCCTCGCTGGGAAGGCGCGCGCTGGAGCTCTGAGGTAGCTGGACGGGAAGGGTGCGACTCTCGACTGTCCTCGGGAAGAGTGACCACCTGGTGAGTCTGCAGGTGGAGACAGAAAAGGGCGGCTGCTTCCGGTTCCAGAGCGATGAGGAGGTGACCGGAATTCCAGGGACTCACCATACCAGCCTTAAAATGAGAAAGAAGAAGAAAGTCATGTACCGCCGAAGGTCCGAAAAATTCGGACCTCCGGTGGCAGTCGAACCCACCACTTTTTGCGCACTAGGCAAACGCTCTGCCGACTAAGCTACGGAGACAGTCTCATCAAGCTTTGTCGGAATTAGCCAACCAATGTACATGACTTTCACTACGTGAACCCACGAGAGGTACATAGCCTGAAAATGTTTACTTTTTAGTGATAAACCAAAAATGTGTGATAGAAGGCTTTCATGAGCAGCTCAGAAACTTTACGCTCACTTCAATTTTAGGCATGACAGATACGAGATCTGAAGACAACAAATCTGAAGTTATGCCTAAATGACAAACGGCTCCGGAGGTTTTATTGTACCGAGTTTTGGTCTATAGGGCGCAAGCCTATCAGTTCTGCAAAAAAGTTAAAATTGACCATTTGGTTTGATCTAGTTAGGTCTTTTTGCCATGAAGGTCGGGCGATGTTGCCTGAAAGCCTTTGCAAAAACAGAATAAATTATATACCAACTAAGTCTCTACTCACTATTACGTCGAAAATCTATAACTGTAGAACATTAGCCTATGACTCAAACCGGAGGGGAATCAGTTATTACAGTACAGACTGCCATAAGTGACTGCCTACGACCTCAGTTGAAGGAATTACACAGGAGCTAATTAATTGCATAAGTAATTGATTAACCTTATAGGCAGCCTGTCTGACAAGCTGCTTCGCCTCCTGCCGCCAGATAGCCGGTACCGTAATGACCCATTGGATGTCCCGAGCGCAGACCACAGTACCGGACAGGTCGGACAGTTCGCCGAGAGCAAGATGCTTGAAGTATCTGAGTGAGTGAGCAAAGACGTCGATAGCCAGTCGGGTCCGACCGTTGGCCGCAGGGAGCTCTGTGTCCAATGCGAGATTCTAAAATATGCAAATTAGGTTTTAGCATTTCTTGCGATTTTCGATGGTAAAAAGGAAAGATTGTAAATCATCGCCTGTCTTGGGTTTAACCAGCGTTACAACTTCATCCTGAATCATGCTGAATGCCAAAACCATTTGATTTCAGTTCTTCTCCCAGCCACAAACTAAACTAGATTTTTGCTTCCGTGTACCAAAAAAGCGGTACTAAGTTCGAATTTAAGTTCGACGTCTCGCACAAGTGACCATTACCTCATCATAAAGCCGCATTTTGAATCGATCAAAGAAGTAGTATTTTCGAGCCTGCTGCATGTCCAGATCGTGATAGAAATCCCTGGCGGAGTAGCCGAAGGAATGGAATTTCCCATCCGGCTGCAGAAGAAGGCAAGTTGGACATTTGTGGTTCACAATTCCCGGGTCTCCACCGTCGGGCCTGAAATAAAGAAATAAAGCACATGCTTTTAAAAAATTTAAAAAAAGTTTTACACATCTGTACAATGGGGACAGATAAAAGCGTCCTTTTTGCGAAAGAGAAACAGTCGGAGTTAGACAAGTTTAATACAGCTGAATCCTGTTCATGAAAGAGTTAGTAGAGGGAAAGTCAAGCTTTAGCGAATTAAATTTAAATTAAGTAATTTTATTTAAATTTCAGAAAGGGATAATTTTAACTCCACCTTAACTCCACCTTAACTCCACCTCCACCACTGAAAAGCAAAAAGCTATACATCAATCGATTTTAATTTCGGCGGAAGTTTCCACAGCCTGTCTGCGCCGGTAGCTGGCTTTTAGGCTATTGTGCGAATCCGTGACTGTGATTTAGGTTAATACCGTGGTAAACATTCTCCGAAGACCTTCTCACACTAACTAATTTAATTAAATTTAATTAACTGTTTTACCTAACTAATGAGAACCTATGCAACAAAGAAATCTAGTTACTTTCGCATGGTACAGATGTAATCATGGCCATCCGTGAAGGAGTAGGCATAGCCACTGTAGGCAGTACCAAAATCGATGGCAACGATTACATCAAAGCTGCGTTGCGAGGGAGTGCAGCTGCTCGATGCAACGCTGCCGGGCCGGGAGCGAGTCATCGAGCCGCTGGCCGGCCCGCCTTCGGCCGTGCCCGCTGCGGGCCGGTCCGCAGCCTGACTCTCCTCAGGGTCGGGCCGGCCCGGGGGCACCTTTGGCGTGGCCTCCTTCAGACGGGAGGTGAATTTCTTGCGAACCGGTGAGATGCAGACTTCTTCCCTGAGCAAGTTTCTCTCTGAGCCTGAAATGGAGTAAATGTAAAATAAAATTGTGGGAGCCTGTTATAGAATAAACTTTAAAATATATTGTCATTATTAGTTGTCTGTTTATAATTGCTTAAAAACTTCAGGATACAGTGTCATTATTAATTGCACGTTTATAATTGCTTGAACGGTGACATTTCCCGACAATCGAATTGACTCTGTTACATTTTCATCAATTTGAGGAGGCAAGGTTTCCGTTATCGCTATGCGACTTTTTCATATCGAAATGGCATTCAATTTGTTCAATACGCACATTTGTGACAGCTGCCAGCGAATCCAGTTTTGAAACAGTTCTGCAAAGCGGTAGGCGAATTTTCGCTACAGCTGCAGCGAAGCAACGTCAAAGAAATATGGCTCGTTGGTCTAGGGGTATGATTCTCGCTTTGGGTGCGAGAGGTCCCGGGTTCGAATCCCGGACGAGCCCGAAATTTTTGGGAAAAACTTGCCTTGTTCACTTTTCGACCTTGGGCAGGAGCATTTCAGTTGATCAAATTGTTTACCACTGAGACTTTTTAAGCTGTAACGACTTGGAAACCCAAATAAGAACATAGTGAACCGACAAGGGGAGGATAAAACGTCTCAAAAGTTAGGTCAAGCATTAGTCAATTAACCTTAACTTTTTCCTGAATTTTCCATTGGCTTTTGTCATGAATAAATTATTAGAAGGTAAATAAAACTGTCAATGTCTAGAACATTTTTATGATTTAATAAACTAAAATTCTTTTCAGAAACTCAAGGAATTAACGGGCGGAAACTTAACTTTCGATCGTCTAAATATTGTTACTGAACCTGGTTGGAATTTGATTTGGAAATTTTTGAGGAGGAAATACCTATACCATGTTCATTTAGAATACCCACCAGACCGTTTGCATTCAACATTCGCACCACAGGAAATACGAAAGTACAAAGTGCAAGAAAGAGCCACTTTTTTGGTAACCTGTAAACCATTTAGCCTGATTGATGAGCACTTTAATAAAGCAAAAATCGTTCTGTCGATTGTAGTCAATGTCAGTTAACGTACATATTAAACTAGAACGACAAAATTTGGAAATTAAAAAATCAGGACCCTTCCCCCTGTTAGGTGAGTTCACGGCTGCGTCAGCTGATATCGGCTGCGTGAGCCTTTGGCTATGACAAAATAATTTAGCCTAATCACAGTGCACGATTGAATTTGAAGCTAATCGTTTAGAAAAAATAAAATTTAAATCATTCAAATCCTTAAAAACAAAATTTATGCAATTATTCAATAGCAACTCAATTAGTACACAATGAATTAATCATTAAGAGTGATAAAATTTAGCAGCTAATAATTAATAAATTAGTAACTCATTAATATTGAATTAATCAATACCTCTGGATGAACTAGTATCCATGTTCAGATGCATAGGAATCACGCTCGAATCAGAATTGATCAGCTCGTTGTTCGATTCGAAACGATCCGTCGATTGGCCTACTTTTCTCGAAGCCGTTCCATTTTGTCCACCAAAATGGTTGGTCGACTTAGGTACATGGTTAAATTGCGTGGGTTCATGTCCATTTCGAGCCGGAGTTATGGGGGAATTCTGAGTTAGTCTCAACTCTCTAGAGTTCGAATAAATAAGCCCGGGCAGAGCTCGATTGGCAAGAACCGGAATATAGACGCTGGACACTTGAGAGGAGGTTTTCTTGGAACCGCGTTCCAGTTGACTGTCGCCGCCGTTTTCCTCGACTTTTGTACTCGATCCGTCCGAATTTCCGTCCGAAATCCCGGAATCGGGCTGGTGCCGCGCTTCCGCTCCGGATTCCGGGTTTTCGGACGGAAGTTGGCTTAAAGTCCGACCGCTGGCCGTCGAGCGAGGACTGCTCGGCGGCGGATAGATTGGACTGTAGGGAACCATTGGGATGGTTCCTTGGTTGTGATAGTTGTCACTTATCCTGGGAGATCCAACGGTGGGATACCGTTTTGGACTTCCAGGATAGGACGCTATCCCAACCGGTCTGCTCGGTTCATCCGCAGTTGACGAAACTGCACTTGAAGTAGTCCAATTCTTCGCTGTCGCCAAATCCGTATATTTCGGTTTTTCGGACCGACTACCGGATGGCAGCGGCGAATCCGGTTTATCCGAAATACCGGAATTCGTTTGCCACACATTTTGCAACGGTGGACGTCTAGGATGATAGCTGCAGGGGAACGGCGGTTGATCGCTGGGAGAACTATTAGACCAGAGACCTTTGACGAAATTTTTCCGGAAATCCTCGGAATCCGAAATTTGCGGGGTCCATCCGCCCACCGCTTCGTCAATATCCGTTTCCTGAGTTCCGTTGCTTCCGGTTGTTGGATGGTGACGAAAAATGTCGGATGAAATTTCCCGTTCTGTCATCTCGATTCGAATATAAGGGCCATCACAGGTTATTCTGGATCGGCAAGATCTACCTAAGACATTAAAAATGAATACTGTCCTTTGAAATTCACAAATTAATTTAACTTGGTAGTGGTGATAATATACTGTTTATTAACAATTGTAAAAAATAGGTTTCAAATAACAATAAGTTAATGAAAGAGAATAGTTAAAAGCAGACCAGTGTTCGCTAGTTTGCACTACACTACACTTTGCGATTTCTACAAATAGGTAAGATTTTACAGTAATGAAAAATAACGTTGATATTGGTCAAAAGTTTTTCAACGTTTCAGCTGGCTGAAATCACGTCTTTTAGTGATTGACTGATTGGTCGGCCGCTTGGTTCTTCAAATAGGTCCAAACTAATTGCCAGGACATATAAACAAAATGTCGAGGAAAAACGTTCAAACTTATGCAGTCACTGACTTTCAACAAGCACTAAACCCCATACACTGGCATAGGAAATAGTAGTTACGTAGACTCCTAAAGCTATAATACAAAAGTTTGACATTGAGGTACTGTCAAAACTCAAAACTAAGGGCAATTTTGGACATTTTACAAATTCTGTGTAGAGCTGTAGTTCGTTTCTAGAGGGCCAATTTACACCCAGATTCTCTTCATATTTCCCAATTTGACAATTTATGACTTTTTAATTTCAAGTCCTGAGGATAGGTCTAACTTTAAATGCTTGAAAATTTTGCAAGGTATAAAATAACATTAAAACTGGCACTGTGTACTTACTAGGGCGTTTCCAAGGCAACGAGTGTGACAGTCGCTGTTTCGGGGAGGCTTTTTTATCTAAAAAATAAAGTTTACTTTTTCCTACAGCAGCAAGAAATGGAACAAATGTCACCATAAAATGGGATTTTAAATTGATAAATTGTTTGTTTATGACTACTTAAATAGTAAAAAAGGGTATATACAGTCTGAATTTTAATGTTGAAAATGACTAAAGCAAACATCTGCATTCTAAGCGTTTGCTTTTCTAAGGCTGTGTGGAAATAGTGAATACGGCAAATGCAATTCTAAGCAGCTAACTGATTTTGCTTCGAAAATTGGTTTCGAATGTTTACTTTGCCGTGGCAAATTATATGTAACAAAAAATAAAATAATCTGACAATTAGAAAATAAAATTTTATCATTTTATTTATATCTTTATATTTATCATATTTTATCAGACTGCCCGGCATCGGTACATAGTCTCTCATGGGCTAGGATGATATGATACTCTGTACTTAAAACTGAAATTGGTCAAAGCTTTCGGAGTTTATTGCCTATTTCGCTGCAGTAACCTTAGATACGATTAATTAATTGATAAGCTTGATAAGATTAATTTGCTGATTACTGAGAAAGCCTTAGGCTTTCTGCTGCTGTCAGTTTGAGTGAGATAGCAGAGAGAATTTGAACCAAGAGAAATTCATTCAGATTCAAATTCAGATTCATGTTCAAAAGTTACGTAACTTTAGAGCAAAACCAGAAAACTTTTCTGGCTTTGCGAACAGAGGACACACTTCTGATTTCGCGAAATCTAAGTATTTTGAGGCCAGATTGCCCGACACATTTTTCTTGTTCTCGACAGCAACCGCAGCTCGCATGCCAATTCTGTGACCGCAAAATTTTGAGTTAGTTAAATCCATGCAAGAAATTTTGTTTTCTCGTATGTTTCGCTTATTCGCTGATCGCGCAACTGAAAATTACAAACAAGCTTGATACATACCTGTAAGGATTATCTTTTTGAATGTGTTTAAAAAACAGGGAACCTCAATATTTCGGGGAAACACAAAACTTCAAAGCAATTCAGTTGCCATTTTCAAAATTTCACATTTTCCCTGTTGTACTTTTGCAGAGATGCTGCGGAGAGATCACCTTTGGGCATCCTATTTGTATGTGTTCTAATGTGGATAATACTTGACTTATCGAGATAAGTAATAACAAAATAAAATAAAAATGAACAATACGGAGCTAATAATTCGTCCAAAGAGGGACCCCTTACTGCATCAGAAACAGAAAAATTTGGAAAAAACTGGAAAGTTTGCTACAAATTGCCCAAAATTGCTAAGATTTTATAGAAATTTGCGAGCATTGCTATCAAGAAAATTTTGACCACCATTCGAGACTGTCTGAACCGACCGCGTCCAACTCTGCACCCGATTTTGGCGAGCAATTTGGATAAATTTGTTAGTAGCTTTGAATATTTATGCAAATTAGGAGTCGTCGAGGTTCGTCAAAGTTCTTCAAACAAAGCGACCCACAAAATGCACGGCCAGATTTCAGCTGCAATGGTTAGGTTTTAAAACGTTGTGAGAGGATTATTGAGGTAACACCCTCTAAATCCTAAAACTAACACCTCAAAAAACGAAAAGCACGCAGCCAACTGTGTGCTAACAAGGAATAAAACAAGAATGAACATAACATGCGCCGGTTATTATCCATTCTGACGACAAAACCTTCTTTGTTAGTGAAGCAAGGAAACCAAGAAAATTATTCATTGGCCTACATTTTGCTGGCAGCTAGAGGTAAAACCTAAAGACTCTTACTTAACCTGATGGTAGAATAAGTCACAAGGGAATGAAACAGTCGGGCATGGTTTAAGGCTAAGCTGGGCTGTTTGTTGAGAGTTTTGTTTGATTTCCCAAATTGGACAACTGCAGAATATGTACGTATATTGCTTGAAATATCGATGACAACACACTAGGTAGTAGATGCATTTTTTGCAGAATCGTTTCATGAAAGAGCACACCTCTTAAAGTACCCCCTATGTTTGGTGCATACAATTACAACACTCTCGGGCGCTAATTAATGACAATATCTCATTTATCGGCTGCATACGATGAAAACTAAAAGTATTCTTATCAATCCCAAACGCTTGGAATCAGTGTAATAAACCAGCCCCACCTCCCAGTCTAGAGGTGGTAGAGTGGCAGTTTAACGGAGAGCGGCCACCAAGCATGGCGGTTCAATCCCCGATCTGGACACTTTTCTTCACGTCTTTCAATTTTTATAGTTCAACTGTTCACATCGCACCAACCCTGGTCGAACGAACAAACTTCAACCTGGAGTAATACCTTGTTTCATCTTTCTCACAATGCAGATGTCCAGCAGGCATTCGCCGGATTCCGGTGAAGCTGCGGAACAGCTGCAGGTTGTTGGCGGTTTTCGGGGCGGAAGAAATTGGTTGAAGTTTTCGTCAACGGATTTCGGCATCGACGAATCTCCCGTTTCCGAAGACAACAATTCGGTCGGCAGGCTCCGGCGCCGGGCGAAAAAATCGGACTGGCGTCGACGTTCCCGGATTTTGAGAGATCGCGGAATGGTGGCGGTGGTGGAACTCGGAATTTCTTGGCTCGCCTTGCAGTACCTAAAACCGAAAAAAAGAAATAAGTTGGACATAAAATTTAAGAAGGAATGGTTAAGAATGGTGTAAATACTTCTACAACTGAACAAGTTGAAGACTTTAACAGAAAGAAAATAGTGAAAAAATAATTTGCTAAGCTAATATTGATTGGTAAGTATTCATAGTTACGTAAGTTAGTAAGAGTTATGAATCAATATTAAAATGAATAATGAAAAATGAATAAGTAAATGCCGACAATATGTATATGCACTTCATAAATTCAAGTTAAATTTAGGAGGAATAACTCTTCAAATTCTGACAAACTATATAAAGTAAAACAGTCCAACGGAGATCTTAAGCCTCATTAATTTTAAATTTTCACTTGAAATTACATTTTCTAAAAGAATATTTATTGAAACATAATATCTACCTTTCTCCTGCCAGAGAGTACTTTAAACGTGGACCGCACCACATTACTTTATCACCACAACTTAAGACCATGTAAACAAGCGGTGACTGAATAACTTTCTAGTAAAGTGTAAATGCTTGGAAAGTTACACTCTGAAAGTTGAATCCTATATATAGCGAGCACATCAAAACATATAGCAGTTCATGCATGCTAACATATAGTACGATACATTAGCATAGGGTGTGCTTCAAGCGGGGGGGGGATGAACAGATCAAAAATAGCACAATATTTTAGGTCTTACTTTTAGCTTCTAAAGCAATATTTGAACCCTAAGTTAATTACCTATATAGCTTACAATCACTAATTTCAGCTATCTTAAAATAAAAAATTTGTAAACATGTTTCTACGTGAAATTTTTGTAATGAAGCTGGAATTTAGTAATTCTCGAGGGTTCTTCGACCACCAGTTAAGACAATTATGGGCCCTAGGTGGGATCCCCCCCCCCGAGCAAACCACAACTTTATTGTACAGCTAATGTATCAGTCAGATTTAGTTGTATGATTCAAGCAAGCCGCAAATGTTAACGTTAGGGTTAATGCTAACTGGAAAGTCTAGTCGAAAGTTACAGTGGAATGGAAAACGTTTTCACAGGAAAGTGTTTCTGCGTAGGTGTGCGCAATCGTTTTCATAAGTAAAGGGATTACATTTGTTTGTTTATGAGTTGTGAAAATGATTTACAAGCATCGTTAGACAACTTATTTTAGTGATTATTGGCGGTTTTCCTCAGTAAACAAATTATGAAAAGGGAAGGGAAAAATTGGCACAATGTAAAATTTTAAATTAAATTTAATGGTTGACTGACGTTGTGTAACTAAAGTTAATGAAATGAAAGTTTTCAGAACCCCTTCCGCTTTCGAATTAATGGTTTTGACGGCTACAAATTTGACAAAAATATCGTACGTTATAAATTTTATAATAGTATGATTTCAATACAGCTAAACGTGAAGTTTGGAGGCGTCCACATGTAGCTTCTCGTCCTAGCTTTCAAGTTGTGGCATACGTCCAAAGTAAAACACAGTTGGCAATATGCCAACAAGTCATAAAATCACGTGCCCGTTTTCATGCACTTTGACAGCTTATCATCAACCATATCTCCGAATTTGCTCATTTTCACATGTATTTGCTAAATGGGGTATTTCTTACGAATTAAAATGTGTTAAATTAAATTAAAAATTAAAAAAATTAAAATTAAAATTAAACGAATTAAAATTAAAATTAAAAAATTACACCGGACTGTGCGCGACACAGAGTCTGAAGCAGGCCGTGGGCCTGGAGGTACCCGGAAATACCTATGAGTAGGGTCGGATCAGGTGCGATCAGGTAATGAAAGTTTCCGACCCGCTAATTTTAATACATAGCTTTAATTTCTAAATAACAAATTTTCCAATTTTGATTAATACAGGAGGCCATGAGTCTCGCTATGAGTCAATAATTTACTCTTGCCAAATTATAAATTATAAACCATGACATTCTTTTAAATGTTTAAATTGACATGAAATGAACAATTGGCTGACGACTAACTCAAGTGTCAGATTTGCTCCGTTCGTTCAGGACGAATCCAATCGATCCATTAGATAGAAGCGGGTCGCGGGTGCGGGTCAACGGCGGGCGGATCTCGGATACCCGCGGGTCAAAGTTATTGCACCGCTTCCAACTCTGAAACCGGACAATCGCAATGGCAAACTGCTTTGCAGTTTGCATTGCAATAACATAGCAATTGCAATGTACCTGCAAACGAAGATTCCATCGTCCACACTGGTTTCTGGTAGACTATCCAGAATGGCGTCTCGCTTGAATTTAGGCCATTCAGCAAAATACCATCGATTCATAAAGGCTGACCCGCATTACAGTAACAGTAAGCTAAGGATAAGGCTAAGGCTAAGAGTAGTGATAAAATAGGCGTCCGGAAACCACCCGCAGCCGCAGACGGTGGTGACCAGACGTTTTTTGCCTATGATTTACATAACTAGTTAATTATTGCCTCTTTTGAAAGAGTTTTGAAATTTTTTAGTTAATTACGGAAACAGTGCCAGATGTTTTGGCAAACCTTGACAGGATTAACCACCCACAGCCACAGCCGATGGTAGAAAATTTTTATAATTTTTTGTGATTGTTTTTTGTAAACGAAACTCCTCACGCATCCACAGCGGGAGGGGCCCAGTTGTTTTTTACCTAATTATTAGTACTAATTAAGCTGGTAGACCTAACTGAAATAGTTACCAGATGTTTTTTGCATAATTGTAAAAGTTTTCAAAAGTTACATAAACTTGAAAATGGCTGCCAATAAAGGTTGCAAAAAGTTTCAAAAGTTGTGAAAAAATTGAGAGAATAATCTTTCTCGAAAAGAAAAATTTTCTCGGAAAATCGGCTGAAAAACGACCCCCCCTTAATTGATCAATGCTAAAATGCATAAGGATAGCGTGACGGGGGAGGGAGTGCAGACTCCCCACGGTCCGACAAAAACGGATATACCCCTCGGCATGAAGGGAAAAGCGCTGACAATACCATCCCGAAGGAAAAAAGGAAGGACCTCCAAGCGATTTTTACCAAAGATTGCTCATTGTTTAGCAAGTTTTAGATATTGTTTCAAAAAATTTCTAATCGCTAAAAATCTTCACCTTTAACTTATTTTTGGCGAAAATGTTAAAAATTCGCAATTTTTCAAATCTTGCGTTTACGCTTAAATCTTACGCTTACGCCTTAAAATTTTGGAATTTTTCAGGGGTAGATTAGAGTCGGGGTAGACCCCCCAGAACTGGATGGCTAAATGGAAGGTTAGAAAACAGTCAGAGTGCCTGGAAGAAATATTGTTGGTCCCACAAATCGTTTGCCATGCTTTGTGTTTAAAGGTACAACCATCAGTGAACGCCAATATAGCGGGAAAATGAGCCAAGAAAACAGCCAATCAGATTACAGAAAACTGGTCACGTTTCATAGTATCAGATTACGGTATAGGTAGAGATTACGGTATTTTATTTTTAAAACAATTCCGGAAGAATACGTAGAATCCGGAAAAATATAAAAACAAAATCGAACCGAACCCATCAAGCTCATCATTTTCTTTTTCAGTTTCAAGCTCAGCTATTTTCGAAACAGCAATAGGTAGATAATCGAAAAGCTTAAATCAGCTTGACCCAAAAGGGGTAATGTTCAAATTAGGGTTTTCATCGATTGATTGATTTTCTACTTATTTGTGAGCGACATTTCACATTTGCATTGCATTAAACTTGTAGCAAGGAACTATGCGGTCCAATAACCGCAAGCAGATCTGCTTGGGAGTCATGTTTTCTGTCCGTGACATTCATCTCTCCGCCTCTTGTCTGTCGTTCTGCGGGCCGCCGAGAGCAGCAGCACTCGATAAAACTTGTAAACTTAGGGTAAAACTACCGCACTGTGCTCAAGCTCAGGTGGTATAGAGCCGAAGATAACTACAGAGTATTGTTAAGAAAAAAGTGTTTCCCATTTCAAGAAGGCGATGAAACTATGGAAAAAGCCTCAACTGAAGAAGTTCCTATGTTAGGTCTTATCAGCTTATCACGTCACTCATTCAGAGGCAAAAACAAAAGCTTCCCCCCTTCCATAGATAAAAAGCTTTCCTAGAAGAACTACTGAAAAGATACCTACCTCTCTTGCTATCTATTTAAGTTATACGGAATTCAGCGAGTTAGCTTAGACTTACGGAGGAAGACAGCTAATAACGTTAAGCCTAGAGAAAAAGAACCTGACACTGAATATTTTATGGTAACCCCCCCTCGCCCCCCGATTACCCTCCTATTTTTTCATATGGCAAAGGGGGGAAACGTATAATTGCCTGATGAGTAGTGGAAAAAAATTAAATAAGTATATGCCAAAAAGCTACTGCTGATTTATAGGCTTTCGCCACACTTTTGAGCAGTTTCTTTAAACTGTGAGCTTTTTGGTTTTAAAGAAGTAGGCTAGTCCTATGGATTGCCGAAAATTCGGGGAACCATGCATCTGTACTGTAGCTCAGAGGAATTGATAAATTTGGGCAAGCCTCAAAATCTGACAGGTTTGTTTTCAGGGACTTTGCGGACTACTTCTGCGGCTTCAATTACTGGCAGAACATTTTTTAAAACTATATATTTTATTGGATGTCTGATGAACAATTACTATTTGTGGTTGTTTTGGCACTAAGAGAAGGCCACCTTCAGAATTCCCTACAATTCTTCATCACTTATGGGGTGGTGTCACTAAGCCTTTACAGCAAAAATTGACAGACATATTTTAGAATCGATTTATTTAATTATCTTTCGAAATGTCCAGTATTTAAATATTGTGTGTCCTAAACTGCTTGGTGGCTTTAAATGGACTAAAATTAAATTTAATTGAAATAGAAATCTTTGATAGTATTTTTGAATTCTTGTAGTCGCAGGCAGACTTTGTTTAATTATGAGTAAAGAACTTGCTTTAATAGCATTCTCGGCGATTATGAATTCTTAATACAGACTCTATGTGCTTCTTTTCCAGGCTATATTCAATTGGCAAAAAAGTTACAAGCGCCAAAGAGCCAATTAGGCCAAGCTTCTATTTTTTCAAGAGAAATCCAAACAGGTAAATTCTATTTTTTGATAAACGTGCAGAACCTAGCAGGGTAATTTAATCCCTCTATAGATTAACCTAAACAAAACCAGTCTACTAATAGGCAGGTTTGAACTGAAAATATACAATCTACATTAGCTAAATAAAACTATTAGGGAAGCAGGCATAGGAAAGATTGATAAACCTGATATGGGAGTTCAGCAGATGGCTCGGTGGTGGTGTAGTGGTAAGCACGCATCACTGCAGTGTGGAAGAACCATGGTTTCATCCCCGGCTGGGCCAATTCCTTACGTTCATTTCTGAGTTAAAAAGCTGAACTTCTGAATTCCAGGTCTTTGTTTAAGGTACACGGTGCCTATGGTCTACGAGCCCTTGGTAGGAGTACTAAAAACCTAATGCAACGGGGTGCTTTTGTACGTCCATTGCTTTTCTCAAATTTACATATCCACAGCACGGGTTTTCTCATGGTTTTCTGTTCTGGCATTTTGCAAGACAACTGGAAGGATGATGCAATCTCGTATCGCAAGGAAAATGTTGTGTTAATCTATAGTAATATTGGTAAGAAAGAACCACAGTAAAAATCAAGGTTGAGCTGCAGAATTCTTATTGTCGGTCAATAAGGCGACTTGCAGGTTTTAGTTGACAAAAACATTTGTAGATTTCTGTTCTTTCTTATTGAAGCATTATAATAAGCTTCGGTAGATTTCGTTTCCAATATACCTTTCACTTTTATTTGGCATATTTCAATAGGATCTCACAATGCAACTACAGACAAACCTAATGACAGCAAAAATATGGATTTTATGATGATCCCCTGATGTATCAAATTCAAGGGATAGCTCAGCTCTTCTGATTACGATATAAGCGTTAATATTTAAGACCTTCGGTTAGGTTTAAAGCCTAAAGCCTTTCAGAACTTTCAGTCTATTGGCTAACTTCGTTCTATTGAAGCCGTCCTTTCACACCTTCCTCACAAAATTTCTACAAAGCCCTGTGATGAAACGCTGATATTTTATTGAAAATAATGTAATCTACAGTATCCGGCTGTCTAGTCCGTTAAAAGGTTTTTCTTGATTGGTCTAGTTTTCTCTCCTCTAAGCTCCGCCTCTTCGTGCCTCTCGAGCAGCTTTGCGCTCCTCCTTCCGTTGCTGTTTTTCGGCCTTCTTCTCTTCTCTTTTCTGCTCTCTGGCCTGTTTTCTTTCCTGTTTTTTCTGTTTTCGTTGCTCCTTTGGGCTCAATCCTTCCGCATTATCGCCGCCTTCGTTTGCCTCTCCGCCAGCTTCACCTCCGGCTTCTTCCTCTTCTTTCTGCGGTTCTTCGGCTACTGGTCTTGGCTCAGGTTCTGGTTCTGGTTCTGGTTCTGGTTTGGCTTCCACCTGACCGTCGTCAGCGGGTGGCTGTTGCTCTGCCGGAGCGCTGCCAACGTCACTCTGAAACAGCGAAAAGTCAATGAAACAAGACTAACGCTAATGTTAAGTGTCAGCGTTTCACGTGAACACCCAAAGGGTTGAAATATGCTAGTAAATAAACTAGTCTTGCTGTTGCGGTTGCGTTGAAGATCTGATTATGTCCATTCCAAGCATTTTTCCAAGCAACACTTTTCTTCACATCTTTCAAGCCTAGGTTTTAACCTGGCAGTGCTCACGATTTTGTATTGGCAGCTGAGTGTACTCACAGATATTATGTATTCTTTACGATAGTGGCTGGCAGGTAACCGCCAGTTATTCTTGATACATATTGGGTCTATTAGCAGGTGACCAATCCCCCTCAAATACTTAGTACTAAAAATAGGTTTAGCTCAAAAATGTTAGTGCCATCGGATTCACACATCAACACGTAAAAGATAACGAGCCATGGTGGTGCTGAAATGGGTTCGTATTGGGGGGAAAATTTGCTACTCTAGTGTGAGGAGCTTGCAACACAAGTTGCAAAAAGGAACTTGTCAGCGGCAGCGTGTCACACTCTTATCTATTAATTGGCAGTACAGCTACTGTCGTACTTGAATGCAAAGAAAAATAAATTTTAACGAAGGAAAGAAAAAAGGGTAAAGAAAGAAAAGATAAAGAAAGAAAAGAAAGAAAGAAACAATCCTTCTTTCCACTCAAATATGACAGTAGCTGTATTACTGCAAACACGATGAACTTACTTGGGCCCATGCAACGGCAATAACTGCGCAAATGATCAGCAGATATTTCATTTTCGCCGATTTGAACGGTCAAACTGAAGTGGAACGAAGCTGCAGGAATGGCAATCTGAGTTTGAAATTGAAGGCGCGCCCTTTTATAGTTGTCAAAATTACGCAATTGCATCAGACAGTAATTACTTTTTAATTGCAAAATTGCTATCCTGAGCTATGTGGTCCAGCTATTATCATTAATAAGCGGAAATGAAAGGAATTACAGCTAGTAGCTTGCAATTAGGCTGGTTTTCGAGCTAATTTCTTGTCAATTTATGATTTATTTAAATTGACATAAAATTACGACGAAATAAATTTTGACACTGAAATGCAATGCAGCAATTATTGAGTATGCCTAAGTCTGCAGATTTGAAAAATTTTCGGAAATCAGGATTTGTTAATCGATTTCCTTTCAACACCGGAAATGGCTTTGTATAATGATTTTTACGCTCATGCAAATTTAATTGCATCACGCCAAATCTTTTTGTTTCCTTTGCTTTGTTTTGCTATTACATTTAATGTGGTGCATCTATTTTGTTCATACTATGCATTACTGTCATTTCACATTTCATCTCTTTATTCGCATGGCAAGCTTGAATGGATTTAATTTTTAATCTTTCAAAACTCAAAATCCTATCTTCTGCGAAATAACGGAACATGACCATGAGTAACTGCTATACAGGTTGAATCTTGACATCGACATTCCACTTTCCCGTCACCGATTTCTTTGTAGTCGTTGGCCAGAATTGGGTGACCTCGAAAGACACAACCTAAAATAAAGCGATAAGGTCAAAATAGAACAGACAAAATAAATAACAGACAATCTCTCTGCGAGTAATAACGGGTAATCAATTGTTTTATTACAACCACTGTGAAAAATGCAGTAAACGGTAGAGAACGACACTAATCTGATGAGACATCATCATCAACTACAGTCTAAATTGGTCCAGCCGAGGATCGAACCATGGTCTTTCTGATCGACATGCTAACCACAAAACTGCAGGATAGTGTTGGGATTGGCCAAAACTTTCCCTTCTTGGCTTGGCTTGGCTTGGCTTGGCCATGTTATTGGCTTAAAACTTAAAATCTGCAGAATTTTATTTCAGATAACGTGTAGCAATGCGAAATATACACAATATTATGAAGCAAAATAAATTATGAACAACAGTTGATGCATAAAATCAGTAAAGTTGAGTTTGATCAATGGCCCGCCAACGGTCAATGAATGGCTGGCTAACGGCGAATATAAGGCCAAGCCATTGGCTGAGATTCCAAGTGAGTATTCCCAGATCCAATGGCTTTCCCGGCCATTGGCGGTGCTTGGGCAGCCAACACACAACACTACTGCAGAATGATTTGAGCTTCCCTTGCAACCTTCGAAACCAATTTACCATACCAGCTTTTTCTTAGCAGAAGTATCGCGTACCCAAAGTATCAACTGTTGCAAATACTCAAGGATTTTAGTTTCGCTTCCTCCAGCTTTGTTCCATAGTTGACCAGTTAAGTTAAACTGGTTTTCAGATTATTATTTCACTTAGTTAACTTTGTTGGTTGCTATCATTAATTTGGTTAATAAACTGTTATGAAATAAAAAACACCATTTAAAGGAAACCGCTTTTACCGATAATCTGTCCACCAGCGTGAGCCTGGCTTCCTTCTACAGTTAGTTTACAGTGATAGTAACCTCCACCGTCAATGTAGTTGGTACCGTCCTTATGAAAGAAACCTGTAGACCGACTCATACAGTAGGCACCTAAAATAAACTTTGGATTTGGTTGAGAACACAAATGCGTCCTAATTTAAATGGTTTTTTGTCGAAGTTTACTTCAGACACGAGCTAGATAAGACAAAAATCTAAGTTCTTGAAACCCACACAACGAACCTCAAACACTCAGCACTAACTTGTTGCAGTGATTTTATCCCTTTGACTCAAGAAAATTTGCATAGATTTAATCAAATTTTGTGCAGGTCATGATACACGCCGAAACATGTTATACACTCACATTTGGTACTATCCTAGCCCTTAGAGCTTGTATTTCACTGACTTTTATGTGCTTTTCCCTTTCTGCATGCTCACTGATAATTTAACCAACCTAATTCACTAATTAATTTAATTTTAATTAATTAAGTAATTTTGGTCTATTCTGGTGCCAAACTAAACCATTTCACCAAATATAGGCGCTTCACCTGTAACTGTTTGTCGACCCCGACCTCCCGACGGGCCGGGCTCACAGCGAAACTGAAATCGAATGAAGGTCATTTCTTCGTACCACTCATCGCCAGTGTGATAGGTACCGCTTTTGGTCAGACATTGGTCCTCTGGCCGGGGTCGGAAACCACTGACACCGAGCAAATTCAGAACCACAGAAGCAAATACAGCCAGTGCTGCCCGGTTCATCCTGGTCTGAAATTGTAAGCATCTGTCATGAAGAATATATCTTATATATAACTCTGAAGCTTATAATACATAAGAATAGAATATTTTAGTATAGTTATCTTTGATCCGTCACTTTGTGTGTTTGCATGAATATACTACATACGTGTTCAAGCTGGACAGCACATCTGTCAGTTTCTAAATGACAGCATCAAATAGCGAAAAATGGAAAAGAACGAAGAGTATGTGGATCGTGTTTGTTGTCGGTTTAAAATCTATACATTTCTGAACTTTAAAAAACAGACAGTGTTCTGCTGGGTTCTCGTTAACATTTGGTTTTTAAAATTAATAAAGATAAAAATCAGTATAAACTCTAGACTTGGATTGTTGTTTTTTGCGGTTCATTTCCACACCAATCGGTCTCTTCCCAGAGGTCTCGGACCTTTCCTATGTTTTTATCACCTTAGCACACCCACTTGAATCAGGACCCAAAACTTTTCGAGTCATGATACGTGGTTGCAGTACTTCTTGATCCACCCCTTACTTTCCTTTGATCCGCTCTTTTTTATTTCCGAAATCCAATTTCAAACTGGGGTGGGGGAGGGTAGCGCTGCACCCCACTTTTTGAGCGACGGAAAGATAAAGAAAAGAACATCTAAATAGCTTTAATTGCATATATAGCTTTCACGCCATAACTATTTAAATAACCTTTAACAGCTTACTTCGACGTTCAGTTGGTACAAAATGAAAGATCTGTCATATCTGGTGGTGTCATTTTTTGTTTTATGCATAATTCTTAGCCAGGAATAATTCGGGTTTGGTGCCAAGAGATAAGAATTGCGTCATAGCTTCTATTATAGACATTATGACATATAGTGCTAAATGGTTCGTTTGTACAACTACAAGCTAATTAAACACCCAGATCTTGTGTTGTTCACCGGCCTTCATCGGCCGGCCGGCCGGACGGTGTCACTTTTTGCCGGCTATTAAAAATACGTTTAAAAATATAATATATTTGACAGTTTTCAAGGCAAATTGTAGCATGTTTAAGGCGATAAGCCGCAGAAACAGTCACGGGCCGGCGGACCGGCCTATATTTGACTGGCATCGGCCTGTCACCGGGCCGGTGTACACGTAAATTATTACTCCCGTAAATTTTTACTCCCCAGTAATAAATTCCTAGGAAATTATTACTCCCCAGTAAAGATTTCCTAGTATACTTTTACTCCCCCAGTAAAAATTTCCTAAGAAATATTTACTCCCCTTAGGAAATTTTTACTCCCCTAAAATATATAGAAAAGATAGGAATCATTTCCTAACATTTTGAAATATTTGACAGTTTCGTCAAACTTATATGCAGAAGCATTTTAATTACAACTAGCTTGATTAAAGCTTTGCTATTAATGCCTTAACCAGAAGCAGATTTGGATTTGATTTTTCTGACAACTAATAGGGCAGAACTGCAGTTGCTGTTTTCTGTTGACTCTAAAAAATACATAAGCCCCATTCAAACTGCACAAGGTTTAAGGTTTAAGGTACTGGTATCGCTTTGTGTAAATTTGACCATTACAGGCTCCAATTCTTATGAAAGTGAATGAAACTTTTTGGGTCCCCCCCACTCGACCCCTCCCCACTTTTTGGCCTTCCCCCCACTCACCCTAAAGTGCCCAGAAAATGCCAAATTTTTAGGATTTCTGGTCAAAATCTTCAAAAGTTTTGAATGAAATCAGTATCGATCAATTTTTCGCAGACAGCTTTTTGTAATTGAAAATTTTAGAAAAATGATAGTTTTGCATTATCTTTTCGCTATTATTGTACACCAGAAATCCTAGAGTGGTTTCATTAACCAAGGTTGAGGTAGTGGCGGTATTACTGGGGTAGTAAAATTCCCAGGGAAATGATTACTGGGGGAGTAAAAATTTCCTAGGAAATTATTACTGGTGGAGTAATAATTTCCTAGGAAATTATTACTGGGGAGTAATAATTTACGGGAAGTAATAATTTACTGTTAAACCGGCCGGTCTAGACATTGCCGGTGTACAACACTACCCAGATCATAGAAAGACAAAATACCACTACAGCACATCCGAACCGCAAACATTCAGGGTTGAGGTGAGGACTGCAAACGGATTACGATTGCGCAATTGCCAAACAGTACACAATGGCATAGCATCCATGCATCGCAAATGCAACCGCAGCAAACGCATCCATGCGTAAGCCTGAATTCGAATCCAAACCGTAGTGAACCGTTTCTGATTGGGTGTATAAGTTACCCTTAATAGGATACTGTTCCTTCTTGTCTCGATTTGAGACAGAATATTACCATATTCTCGCGCTTAAGGGAACATCCACTGAAGAGAACATGTTCTTTTAAGTGAACGTGTTCTCTCAAGTGAAATCGGAAAAATACAGAACCACAAATAGAGTAACTGCTGCGGTGAAAGTTAAAATTCTTAAGATTTGACCCACTAATGTTGAATCTTATTTCTTTCCAAGGAAAAGGAGTCATTTATACCATAAACATGACCACAGCAATTATACAAAATACATATGTAAATCCGATGATTGCTTTTTAGTGATACTGCACATTCACTTAAGGGGACATATTCTCTTAAGTGAGCGTGTTCTCTTAAGTGAAATCGAGAGAATTTTCCGATTTTGCCCGTATTTCACTTAAGAAGGCATGTTCTTCTCTTATGTGCGAGAATACGGTAAACCTTTTCCAGTGTTTTGCAATGTTACTCAAATTTCAAATAGTATCTTGTCCGTCAGATCTTGGATTGGACACAACTCTTTAGCTCTGACAGAAAACCGAAAACAATAGCGAGAACAACCTAAGTTTGTTAGCAATAGCTACCGTTTATATTAAAGCTGCTTCCTCATTGTATAAGCTAAGTAGAGGCGCCCCTGGTCTTAATTACTTAAAAATTTAATTTAAAAATTAGAAATTAGAATTTTCTAATTAGAAAGAATCATTTTAGCTGTCAAAATGATGCCAGTGGCTGATCAACCCAGCCGGTGACTCGATCCTAAACACACACACTTTTGATGATCTCCGTACTGTGGAGCGTAAGTTACTTTACTGCAGACAAAGTATTTTGACGCCAAACGTCGCGCTGCAAGGGCATCAGTCAGAATCAGCGATATCTAATTTGCATTGATTACAAATAAATTAAGTCGTCATTAAAAATTACTCTAACAATATTTCTATTTTCTTCCTACAGGTGTGCTGAGGGTAGATGCTAAGTTAAACCTGACTCCAGACAATACCCCCACAGGGGTTCAGCCAGAATTGTTTGGTTCTGAGCACTATTGGAGCATAAACACAATATATCAGATTTCATCCAAAACTATTTTAGATCACCACTCTTCCTAATTCGAGTTTCCATACTTCTCAATTAGAGCATCAGTTTTATTGGAATCTCAGCTAGTTTTTACGAAATTACACAAGAAAAGTTTTTTTAAAAACTAGAATATGTATTTATTCACTGTATCCGCTACGGTGGAATGCGACCATGAGTAAGGTGGCACAAATTGAGTCGCGACACTCATGTCGCATAGAGTAGCCAATGGTTATGGATTCGCTCTTCAGAATAGGACGACCACGGAAAGCGCAGCCTGAAACAAAAAGTCGACAGACTAAAAGTCAGATAAACCAATTTCAGAAATACTAAACGATCAATGAAAGAATCGTGCAAGAAAACTTTGGCCAAGAGTTCATAATAGGAAGAGTAGGACCCAACGCGATTCCTGACCACGAAGCCTGCGACATGCTCGAGACACTGAGGCCGAAAGGCCGAGAAACAAAAGTATTCTCAGTGTTAACAGTATTGCCGTAATGTTAACGTTTTGCGAAATAGGCGTTTTCAGCAAGTAAATACTACAGCTGGAGCTAGGAATTTCGTACAGTGACATTTTTGGTCGTTATATTCGGAGGAGAACTAGCTCTGTTAAACAAATGGAAATTATTCCAGTTTTGTTAGTCAGCCATGATAGGCAGTTTGAAAATGTGACTAAAATCTCTTGTATTTTCGATCACAGTCCGATTGCTAAACGACTTTTCGTAGTTCGATTGGAGTTAGGATATGAATGTTTTGGAAAAATATGGTGGTCTCTTACTAAGCTGTGAACATGTCCGGATCTCCGCAATTAACAGATTTACTAAACTGCACAGGTTTCTTGCTGTACTACATTTTATACAAACTAGTAACTCACCACGATAATCAGACGTTCGCGCAGAACGTCCCAACCAGAGGAACATATCACAAGGGACAAGGTTTACCCTGGGACTTGATTTGTTCCTCCAGGCATTACTGTTTCGAACACATTGCAGGCTTAATACAACAGAAAGCACTTAGAATAGTTCTCTTGATCTT
>JASAND010006581.1:0-35130 GCA_030248195.1 Trissonchulus latispiculum
TTTTACGGGGGGAAAGTTATTCTCTTTCAAGGGAGAAAACTTAAGTGTGGTTAATAATTAGGATTGAAGGTTGCGTGCCAGAGTTTTACCGATGAATTTAAAATCAGAGCGATTGAAGGTGACCGTCATGACAAGTAGGGCTGGCATCTACGTATAACTAACAGAAAAAGGGTTTAGGAACTTTTAAATGAAATATAAACATGGCAGATAACATAACTGTCTTCTTCCAAATATATATTATATATATATATATATATATATATATATATATATATATGTATATATATTATATATATATATATATATATATATATATAGTATATACAGAGGAAAGTATATTCTCAAGCCTGTTTATGAAGTGACCGCCGGGACTTGAACCCGGGACTACCCAGACTCGAAACCCTGGGCTGCTCTGCCACTGAGCTACGGCCACGCGTAAAGAAGGAACAGGCCTGAAAATGTAAACCAATATTTCAAAAGTGCTAGAAAGAAAACAGTTCAAGGAAAGAGCACAAAACATTTTAGGAAGATTAAATGAGATTTGTACGTTTTATGAATTCGGTACAACTGAAAAATCGGGAAAAATTTGGATATGACAGTCATTCAAAACTTATTTAAGTTAGTTTGAGAAAAAGGAAAAACGTCGAGAAACTTTCAAAGTTTGCAAAGATAAGAATTAACACATACGATAGCACATTACATATGAAATTCACTTCCATTTGCAGTCATCCAAATGGAAATCAGAGAATAATGGTGGCTGCACTTGGCAGTCACCAAATACAATCATGATTAACTAAATATACTGGGGATTTGGGATGGGCCAGGAAAAAAGGAAAAATGGAAAAAAATTGAAAAAAGTAAAAAGGTATATATATATATGTATCATACCCTTTCTGACGCAGAAATCTATGTGAGATTTGCTAATTATTTAATTAATGAAACTGAGCTTATGCTTAATAATGGCTTAGGCTTAGACGTGTAAAAGCACGCTCTATTCTAAGCCTAAAATGCTGATTGCGCCACATAGTAAGTCTAGGTGGACGCAGCGTCCACACAAAATTACACACTGTATACCCCATGTACACAAACACATACTAATATATATATATATGTGTATAGAAGTACGATATATATATATATATATATATATATATATATATATATATATATATATATATATATATATATATATATATATATATATATACACACTGTAAACCCACGAGGACCACCAAATAACGCGTTCCTCCGCGGCAGCGCCGGCTTACCGAGAGCGTGTTAGGCTTAGAACAGAGCGTGCTTTTACACGTCTAAGCCTAAGCCATTTTTTAAGCATAAGCTCAGCCTAATTAATTAAGCTAAAAAAGTTTGAAAAACGTTGGTGGTTCTCGCATAGCAGGGTGGGCATGCATTCATCCGAGCACCGCTATCCGAAACATTGCCGACCATCCGAGGACATGCATGTGTACCCAGCTAAGCGAGAACCAAATGCACACCCAGCCAGTCATCCGAGAACCTGGTATATAGCGCGGATAGCCGGTTATATAATATATATATATATATATATATATATATATATATATATATATATATATATATATATATATATATATATATATATATATATAATGTATATATTATAGGGGGCGCGATAGCGCTCCCCCTATAATATGGGTGTAAAAGGCTCAGCGCGGCCCTTAGAGACCCGTTCGAGCACCGTGCCAGCTAAATACTCAACCAAACTAGACAAATTTGGTATCGTTGGAATCTACACGACGAGTACTACAAGTCGCAAAAAAGTTTTGGTCAAAATTTCCAACTTTGGAAATTTTCGCTTCCGGGCAAGTTAGGTCCGTTTGTTTTTTTTCCGTGTAAGTCACGCTTTCGTAAGTCCGTCTTTCACACAGCTTTAACGTTTTTGGTTTTTACTGAGAACCTTAAAAATGAAATAGGACAAGAATAAAAATGCTCCGGTGGAGCATGAAAAATAAAATATGGGTGACGTTAGGTTGTAAATGGACAGAGGACTAGGTTTTAAAACGTTAATATGGGAGGGGCAGGTTGTAAATGCCAGGAGGACTAGGTTAAAAGCGCACTAATATGGACCAGCTTCGCTGAACAACCCATATTCGCGGTCACTCATGCTCCACTCCACATGACGTATATACGAGTAAGATCTACATTCTTCAGCTTTCAAAGCAAGCGGGACGATTTTGAAATATTATATTTTGTATAATAAGGAGCACGACGCATATACTTGCAGGCCATGCTGACAAATCGTACAATTTTCCGAAGAACTGCCAATATCAACAGCAAGCAGCAGCCGATAGAAACTCTGGACAGTTTTCGCGAATATGGGTTGTTCAGCGAAGCTGGTCCATATTAGTGCTCTTTTAACCTAGTCCTCCTGGCATTTACAACCTGCCCCTCCCATATTAACGTTTTAAAACCTAGTCCTCTGTCCATTTACAACCTAATGTCACCCATATTTTATTTTTCATGCTCCACCGGAGCATTTTTATTCTTGTATATATATACACAAGTAGGAAAAATGCTCCTTGCAGTCGCAAGTAAAATGCAATATGAGCTATGAGGGTCAACATTTAAATATGTCAAAGACAAGATTTAAAACGTCTAATATGAGCCTGCATCTAAATCGGTAAAGGACAATCTGTAACTGGCTAATATGAGCCGCTACGTTTCTCTTGGGCTCATATTGACGCTCGCTGCCGTGGTTTCAACGGCTTAACAGCACGACGACATCTTACCATTTTGCCTACAGACTCTTTACTTTTATTCCCAAGGCTTTGAACAAATCCTCCCCGTTTTGCGTAATATCAATAGCTTCATGTAATGTTTGGTTACAGATGTCCTGCCTGAATCTAATTTTGCTAGCTCAAACACCGAATATAAGGTATCTGGACACTTTAAACAGCTAAAGTTCTCCCCTTTAAAGTTGAATTGGGTGGAATATATTTGGCATATACCAGTTTTAAAACACTGAAAAACTAGAAACAAATGCATAAAGCTCCTGTAAACTGTATATAGTCTTCACTATCGGCTCACTGTACATAGCATTTATACAACAAAATACACAACTGATCTGTAAAAATTTGATGTGTGCTTATCCACGGTGTCATACGATTGACTTTACTTATTGTATCAAGAGCACACGTATGTCAGGACAATTATGCATACGTATATGCGAATTTGAAAAGTGCAAAATAGTTAACTCAACTTTAGTATCCTCGATTCAATATGAGCCCAAGAGAAACGTAGCGGCTAATATTAGCCAGTTACAGCTTGTCCTTTACAGATTTAGATGCTGGCTCATATTAGACGTTTTAAATCTTGTCCTTGACATTTAAATGTTGACCCTCATAGCTCATATTACATTTTACATGCGACTGCAAGGAGCATTTTTCCTACTTGTCCTTCTTCCAATTTTTGGGAACGATGCCTTATTAAGGTTCCGAAACTCCGGAAAACGCTGTTTTAAATGGTATGACCAATTCGCATGTCCAATAACATTTGTATGCAAAACCGTAGCCTTCCAGCTATTGCTAGTAGCAAGAGTACATAATACATAAGAGTATGACAGCAGGCATACTCTATGTATTGTAGGCCTGCTACATCCTCTGCACGCTATCGGCTGACCCCCCCCCATAAATCAGACCCCCCTTGACCCCGCCCCTATACATGTACGGCGTCCAAACGGGGGATCGGGGTCTATGTTAGTATATTTACATGTTAAGCTTGACAAGGGCCCAATTTGTGTACGGCGTCTAAGCTTGTATGATTTACACATATGTGTACAAAATATACAAGCACGAGCCCGATCCCCCGTTTGGACCCCGTACCTGTATAGGGGCGGGGTGAGGGGGGTCTGATTTATGGGGGGGGTCACCCGATAGCGCGCATCGGATGTAGCGAGCTCATAATACATAGCGTATGACGCTTGTCATACTCTTATGTATTATGTACTCTTGCTAGTAGCTTGAACCAGGCCCTGGTTCAACTTTGAACCAGTTGAACCAGATCTGGCCAACCATGCGTTGGATCACGAAAGTAACACCACCAGTGAATTCCCCATGCCCAATAACCATTTGTATGCAAAATATCAGCCTTCCAGCTATCTCCAGTAGCTTTAACCAGGAACTGGTTCAACTTTGAACCAGTTGAACCAAATCTGGCCAGCCATGCGTCGGATCACCAAAGTAACACCACCAGTGAATTCCCCATGCCCAATAGCCTTTGTATGCAAAATTTCAGCCTTCCAGCTAGAACCAGTAGCTTGAACCAGGAACTGGTTCAACGTTGAACCAGTTGAACCCGATGAACCAGGCGACATACGGCGTCGACAGTATGCTCATCGTGTTCAGCGACCCCGACTTATTATATAAGGGTACCATCCCAAGGCCGAAAAACTCGGTTTTAAATTGTTTATAGACCAATTTCTTTGTTGATAGCTTGAACTTGGGGCTGGTTCACTGTTGAACCAGCCGAACCAGATAAACCAGGCGAGATACGGCGTCGGCAGTATGCTCATCGTGTTCAGCGACCCCGATTTACTATATATGGGTACCATCCCAAGGCCGAAAAACGCTGTTTTATATGGTTTATAGACCAATTTCTTTGTTAGCTTGAATTTGAGGCTGGTTCACTGTTGAAGCAGCTGAACCAGATGAACCAGACGAGATACGCCATCGGCAATATGCTCATCGTGTTCGGCGACCCGATTTACTATATATGGGTACCACCAAAAGACCAAAAAAACGCTATATATTTTAGATGACTTTTTTAGTTTTCGGACTTAGTGAAAATTTGCTAAGTCCAAACGTTAAATATTCAATTTTTGACCATCTGTAAAAATCGACCCAGATCGAAATTCGGAAATCAAACATAAACTTGATCTGCATGCACCCATATCTAGATATTCAAAAAAAGAAGAAAAATTCCTGGGGAAATGGGGAACAAAAAAAAGGGTTTTTAAGAAAAAAATATAATGGTAAAAAAATAGAAAATTTGGGCGGAAAGGAAATTGTAGGGAAGGGAAAATTAAAGGGAAGGGGTTGAAAGTCCAAAAGTAGAGGAGAGGCATATATATATATATATATATATATATATATATATACAAGTAACAAAAATGCTCCGCACAAAGGAGGATAATATGTGTGTGATGGCCTGTGTCTATCCTTAAAATTGATAAAATAAAGACAAAAATGTACATATATATACCACAACAAGTTTGGGTGGATGGCTCTATGACGGAAGTTGATTCGTTCGCTTAGGGTTTTCATTTGATACCAAATTTGACCATTTTTGAAAAATTTCATTTTGGACCCAAAATCGTCTAAGTCCCCACCCCACCCCACCACAGCACTCTACAGCCACTTTAGGTACGCACTTCTATGACAAAAGTTGCTCAGTTCGATGCGGGCTTTCATTTGGTATCAAATTTGACCACTCTTGAAAATTTTCATTTTTGACCCAAAATCGCCTAAGTCCCCACCCCACCCCACCACAGCACTCTACAGCCACTTTAGGTACGCACTTTTATGACAAAAGTTGCTCAGTTCGATGCGGGCTTTCATTTGGTATATATCAAATTTGACCACTTTTGAAAAATTTCATTTTTGACCCAAAATCGCCTAAGACCCCACCCCACCCCACCTGGCTTTTTCCTACAGGGGGGGGTGGGGGTGGGCCCCCCAGAAATTCGTCCCCCCCAGACTTGGGTCCCCCCCCAGAATCGCCCCCCCCCGGATTCGGGCCTTCCCCCCCCAGAACTCCAAAGCGCCCGGAAAAATAGGGTTTTGAGGGTAAATTTTAAAAAATTTTTCCGGCTTCGCCGGATTTTTACCTATTTTTAAGCATTTTTAGCTATTTTAAGCTTAAATTTAAGTTAAAAATAGTTAAATTTTTAGCTCAGCAGCAAAAAATAGCTGTTTTTAGGCATTTTTCTGAAAATTTTTCTTCCCCCCCCCAGAAATCCGAGCCCCCCCCCCCAGACCTGGGGGGGACCCCCCCAGAAATTTGTGCCTAGGAAAAAGCCAGCCCACCCCTCTACAAACCACTTTGAGCAAGCAGTTCTATGACAAAAGTTGCTCAGCTCACTTAGGACTTTCATTTGGTACCAAATTTGACCACTTTTGAAAAATTTTATTTTTGACCACTTGACCCCCCACCCGACTGGCCCTTCAAACGGCAAACTGGAACCAGCCCAGCAAAATAGGTACGTCGGAAGACAAAACCGATACCGGGAATAAGCTGGGCACACCAGAAAACCCCTATAGACAAAGTTTTGAGAGGCCAGGTAGAGCCTACTATGGACATCTAGGAAGCGGTTTCCAACTTGACCCTCCCGACGGCAAAGTAGAACCAGTCCAGCAATATAGTCACGTCGGACGGCAAAACAGATACCGGGAATGACCTGCACACCAGAAAACCCTATAGACAAAGTTTTGAGAGGTCAGGCCAGGTAGAGCCTACTGTGGACCTACAGGAAGCTGTTTCCGACTTGACCCCCCCGGTCCCGACGGCAAAGTGGGACCAGCCCAGCAAGATGGGTGGGTAAAACTGACTGCGGGAATCGATTCTCCGTGCTAGAAAACCATTGTATGAAAGATTTGAGCTTTTAAAGTTGAATAGACAGCGAGAAATTTCGATTTTTCATTTTTCGAATTTTCACCATTTTTGACCGGCCACTGTGGTCGCATGGGAAGTGATAGAGAAACGCAACCTGGACCGTTAGTTAGTTCAATATATGTAATTTCCGAATATAAAAAGAAATCAGCTCCAGCTCGTAACGTTCGACCTCAGCGACGACCACAAAAATGGTCACTTTTCGCTATGAGCCGACTTTGTGGCGCCACTGCGGCGCAGCTGCGGCGCAAAAAAAGTTGCGATTCTTAAATTCTTTAGAGGGTACTACTAGACCCTATAGCCCTTTAGGTTGGCCCACCGCTGCAGATCACGTGAAAGCGGCGAACATTATGTACAATACAACCATCAAATAGGGGTAACAGGAAAAAAACATCGCCGCCATAACCGGTCCGGGGCGCAACTTTTTAACGGTAACTGATACGGGGCTGAAACTTCACAGATATACTAAACTCGATGTGCTCTACAATTTGCGCATAAAATCTGCGCACTGCGCAGGATTTTGCGCAGCTTCTGCGCAGCATATTTTACACTGTCTCCAGCCACTTTTCACACATATTATAGGGGTCGCTGCCGCGACCCCTATGATATATATATATATATATACAAGAATAAAAATGCTCCGATGGAGCATGAAAAATGCAATATGGGTGACACTGGGTTTTAAGCAAACAGAGGACTAGGTTTTAAAAAAACGTTAATATGGGAGGGGGCAGGTTGTAAATGCCAGGAGGACTAGGTTAAAAGCGCACTAATATGGACCAGCTTCGCTGAACAACCCATATTCGCGGACATTGCCCAGACAAAAATGCTGGCGGCAATCCTTCAATAACAGTTTAACAATGTGTCGGCACGACTTTGCAGCTATTACTATATACATATAGTTGTGTTCGTAATACTTAACATTATATACATAATTAATACAACTTACAACACAACTTAATTAATTTAATTAATGCATATAATCAACACTTAATACAACATATATGCAGTAAAAATTGGTGTCACAAATTCCGCTCTGGCAACTCACTATAAGACGCTTGGCATAATATTTCAAAATCAGCAAGCCCGCCTGGAAAGCTGACGAATTTAGAACTTAAGACAATAAAGGTCAAATGCGGAGTGGAGCATGCGTACCCGCGAATATGGGTTGTTCAGCGAAGCTGGTCCATATTAGTGCGCTTTTAACCTCGCTTTTAACCTCTGCAGAGCAACCACATAGTAACATCGTAATAAGTATACAAAACGTATCTATAATAGTTTGTCATGTCCTAAACAATCTGTATGCCGAATTTCAAATACCAGTGACGAATGAATAACTTGTTATCGACTGTGCTGTGTTTGGGGCAGCACATACAGCACGGTGGAAGCTACAGAGTGCACCAACTAATATAGCTACAGTTCCCCCTTACTACAGACATAATTTTCACCAAGTTTCATATGTTTAGCCGTTTACAGTAAGTCTACAGACACCGTGCTATGGTTGCTGCATAACAGTGCAGCACGATAGCAGCACCGCACAGCGCTGCGACTATGCTCATCTTTTTCAGCGACCCCGATAACCCTTATATGCGTCCCACTATATGGCCCAAAACAGCATATTTAGGCCTATTTTTGACTATTTCCTGTAGAGTTGGGACTTAGAAATTTTCCGAAAATGGCTATTTGGCCGGACCAAGTTTGGGCCGGCCGCCAGAACGATCCTGGCCAGATATCAAAAATCGCCCTCGTTATGACACGCTACCCATCCCAAAGTTTCTTATGCAACAAGCCGCATCTCTCTAGCTTGTTCCCTGAGCCCTGTAGCCGTGACACAAAATTGGCCTTTTTTGGCCAACTTAGCGGTCAGGCCACCTTTGGCCGGCCGCACAGGTGGCCGGCCGGGCCGGGCAGCGGAAAATTGTCCAAAAGGTACGTTAACACAAATACTACTCTCAGAAAAACCAAACTTCACCGGCTGAAAATGCCCACATCGTTCAGTTTGTGAGTTAGACTAAAACGGCTTCCCCAAGCGTGACTTACACGGAAAAAAAAGTAACAGACGTAACTAACTTGTCCGGAATCGAATATTTTCAAAGTTGAAAATTTTGACCAAAACTTTTTTGCTACTTGTTGTACTCGTCGTGCTGATTCCAACGATACCAAATTTGTCTAGTTTGGTTGAGTATTTAGCTGGCACGGTGCTTGAACGGGTCTCTAAGGGCCGCGCTGAGCCTTTTACACCCATATTATAGGGGGAGCGCTATCGCGCCCCCTGTAATATATGTATGTATATATATATATATATATATTGGTTTGGGCTAGCACGACTTTGATACTATATTTAATTAGGGTTTGCCCTAAGCTTTCGAATGAGGTATAGTTTATCTCTCTAGACCCTGCCGTTATGGAGAAATTAAAGCTTTCCGTGTCGGGGAAAAAACCCAATGCGGGGGAAAACCCATCGGCGGGAAAACACCCACCCGGATTTTTTGCTGGAAGCGTGCCAGAATAATTTTGACGGTGCCATTCGAAAGAGCGGGTTGTTTTTAGTAGGTCTACATCGAAAAATACCAACGTTTTTGAAAAATTTCAGAAAAAATTGAATTTTCACAATTTAGTATGTTTAACACATAAACATAGGCTAATTTTGGAAATTTTTAAAAAGTGTTTATTTTTGGCAGTTTAAGCACCCTATCGTGTAGAAAACGTGTTTTTCCTGTATTTAGAGCCAAACTAGACCCATTTTAAGGCAAAAATAAGCATTTTTGGCCAAAATTGAAATTTTGGCTTGAAATGGCACCATGTCCGATTTAGACCAGCTGGACCACCCATAACAGAACGAACCCGGGTAAAACCTATACCAATTTAATCTATAGGCTCTATTAAACAAATGTATGTATTAGTTTGACCTTTCCTGCTAACGGTGAGAAATTTTAAATTTTCAATTTCAATTTCAATTTTAAAAAGTGGGTTTTTTCCCCGCCGATGGGTTTTTTCCCGCCAACTCTAGGTCACCCCCAGGTCGCAGCCCAACAGATGCCCTACACATACATACAATCCGCTTTGGTCTAGGTCTTGCCAGTAGTTCAGGGTGGCCCGGCAAAGTTTGCCAAATTTCGGCACTTGGTCGGACCAAAATTTCCAAAAATTTCAAAGTCCCAAAAAATTTTCAGGGAAGCAGTGGGAGCTACCATAATACACCCTCCAGGGTTATTTTGGATGCTCTTCAAGATAGGCTATTAAAAACCTAGATAGCTCATACCGGTAAGCCCACACTGGGGGTGGGTTTTTTTCCCGCATTGGCGAGTGGGTTTTTTTCCCGCCTGACTATATATAGCGCGGCGGGAAAAAACCCAAATTTTCGAATTTTGGCTGTAACTTTTTTATTAAGCGACAATTCGAAAATCTAACAATAACTACCATGAGGCCTTGCGAAGAGCTTCAAAATGAGCCATAAAACGTCTCTCTATCACTTACGGTTGGCGAGAAATTTTCGACCAAACCGATGGGAAAAAACCCAATGCGGGAAAAAACCCACTTTTCAGATTTTTGGCCAGAACAGGGTTTTTTCAAAACGGGCGCAGCCCCCCAGAAGCTCAACGAATTTTTCAAATTTTGATAGATATTTTTGCACATGTTTTGAGCCTTAATTTCGATTTTCTGCAGTTGCGTTTTTCTACGTAGATATAGCGCGGCGGGGAAAAACCCAAATTTTCGAATTTTGGTTGTAACTTTTTTATTAAGCGACAAATCGAAAATCTAACGATAACTACCATGAGGCCTTGCGAAGAGCTTCAAAATGAGCCATAAAACGTCTCTCTATCACTTACGGTTGGTGAGAAATTTTCGACCAAACCGATGGGAAAAAAACCCAGTGCGGAAAAAACCCATGGGCGGGGAAAAAACCAGCCGAATTTTTTGCTGCAAGCATGCCAGAACGGTTTTGACTATACCGCTCGAAAGAGCGGGTCATTTTTAGTACATCTGAATCAAAAAATATCAATATTTTTGCAAAAAAATCATGTAAAATTGACTTTTCAAAATTTCGTATGTTTAACACGTAAACATAGGCAAATTTTGGAAATTTTTGATATTTGCTTAATTTCTGCAGTTTAAGCATCTTATCACGTAGAAAACATGTTTTTATTGCATTTAAAGCCAAACCCGACCTATTTTAGTGAAAAATTAGCGGTTTTTGGCGAAATTTGAAAATTTGGCTTGAAATGGCGCCATCTCAGATTTTGGCCACCTGGACCTCACATAGAAGGTCGAACCTAGGTAAAATCTATACCAAATTAATCAGGAGGCTCTACTGAGCTAAGAAATGTATGAATTTTTCCTTTGCTGCTAATGGTTAGAAAAAAATTTCATTTTAAAATTTGGGTTTTTTCAAGCACATGGTTTTTTTCCCGCCGAGTCTAGGTCACCCCCAGGTCGCACCACAGGTATTAGAGCCAAATTGCATACACCATCGTGAAGTTCGAGACATCCTCTGTGAAACTATAATCCATTTTGGGTTAAGTCTTTCCAGTAGTTCAGGGTGAGTCTTTCCAGTAGTTCAGGGTGACCCCCCCCCAAAGTTGACCCTGCCTGACCCCCATGTTGGGACCAAAAATTCCAAAATTTTCAAAGTCCCAAAAAATTTGCTGAGAGGCAGGGGGAACTACAATAATGCACCCTCTAGGGTAGTTTTGGACGCTCTTTAAGGTAAGCTATTAAAATCCTATCTAGCTCATATGGTTGACTCACACTGGCGATGGGTTTTTCCCGCATATCGGATTGGGTTTTTTCCCGCCGCGCTATACCTCATTCGAAAGCTTAGGGCAAACCCTAATTATAGTATCAAAGTCAGTGTGCTCTAGAATAAATCGTGGACGTGAAAAATTCTGAAAAGCATCCAAACCTTAAATAAACACATACATGTGCTTAATAGAGTCTATTAATTAAATTAGTATAGGTTTTACCTAGCTTATTTCCATTATGTGTGGTCCAGGTGGCCAAAATCTTGAATGATGCCATTTCAAGCCAAATTTTTCAATTTCGTCAAAAATAGCGAATTTTTCAATAAAATAGATAGGTCGGGTTTGGCTTTAAATGGAATAAAAACACGTTTTCTATGAAATATAGAATGCTTAAAAAGCAAAAATTAAGCAAATTTCAAAAATTTCCAAAATTTGCCTATGTGTTAAAACGTGTTAGACATACTAAATTTTCAAAATTCAATTTGTCCTGAAATTTTTCAAAAATCTTGGTATTTTCGAGGTAGACCTACTAAAAGCAACCCGCTCTTTCGAATGGCACCGTCAAAATTGTTCTGGCACGCTTCCAGCGAAAACTCCGGGTGGGTTTTTTCCCGCCGACGGGTTTTTCCCGCATTGGGGTTTTTTCCCGACACGAAAAACTTTAATTTCTCCATAACGACGGGGCCTAGAGATTCAAACTATATCCATAGGTCGGCACAGCCTACAATTTGCCTACAACGTTGTAGGCTGGACCCACGCACTATGCAAAGCAACATAAAGGACTACGCACGAGGCGTGCGGAGCGCGCTGTCCCGGAGCACTACTCATGCGGAAGACCACCAGCGCGGCGTCACTGAGGACTACGCTCGCAAGCTCGCGGAGCTCGCCGTTCCGGAGAACTACGCAAACGGGAGGCCACTGCGCAGCGCACTGTCCCGGAGAACTACCCATGCGGAAGGCCACAGCGCGCCGTCTCGGAGGACTACACACGCATTCTCAGGTTTGAGGACTCCGGCAACCTTTTTCTCTTACACCCAGGAATTTTAATGGAGAAAGCAAAAATATAGCTATTTTCAGTGAATTTCTTCGCGCCTACGGCACTTTCCAGCTCGAGCTTTAAAATTTTTGGTGAAAACTGCGCTTTCCAACTGAATGTTTTAAAATTTTCGCGCCGGCTGCGCTTTTAATTAATAGTCTATACCTCATTCGAAAGCTTAGGGCAAACTCTAATTAAATATAGTATCAAAGTCGTGCTAGCCCAAACCAGTCGAAAGTTCTGGTCCAAAAAAGAAAAAGTGGGCTTTTCCCCGCTTGACTATATCGTGAACAGAAGAATGCGATGGCAACAAGTGGTGTGCAGTTCGGCATTTTTAAAATAACCGTCTTCCGGAAAAAAGAAAGGCATATAAGCTTCCTTCACTTGAAAGTACTTGAAAGAAAGTAGTAAGAACTTTCGGGAAAAATCGTAACAGAGATGGGAACCACGCGGGAAAAGTGGGTGACACATATATAGCTCAGCTCTAATTTCCTTTTCGTGTTTTCTGTATCAGCAAGCCAAAACTTCATAATTTAGGACTCTCCAAAAGACGTAAATCCACAACACCTTTTAGCAGATTTCGCGACAACTTCGCGAAATGTCGCAGAACATCGCGTAAATTACGCGACATTTCGCGAAGAGAAAAATTTGAGCCAAAGCTACAATTTAAAATTTACCGAGAATTTTGGTAGATATGGAGAAAACCCCTCATATTAGCTAACAAGAACCTTAGCTAGCGAACTTCGCGAAGTGTTTCGCGAAGTTCGCGAGGAGTTTTCGCGAAGTGGAAGAAATTTCGTGAAATGCTTTTGCGAAATCTTGGGAAATTTCGCGAAGTTACGCGAACTTCGCATGCGACTTCGCGAAATTCAGATTTTCGCACGACATATCGCGAAAAATCTACACGAATGTCGCAAAGCCTTCGCGAATTTCGCGTGCGCTCGCGACATTTCGCCAGATATGGGACTTCGCTTCAAACGCACTTTGAAATGAGCTGTATATACTGTATATGTGCCCCCAACCAAAACGCCGAAAAACGCTGTCTTAAGGGATTTGACCACTGGTCAATAGGCCACCTAACCTGTAGTGACCAGTGGTCACTTCCGTCGGTTCTGAAAATATGCTCATTGAAACGCGCATAGTCGATTTACTATGTATGCCCTCAACCAAAACCCCGAAAACGCTGTTTTAGGGGATTTGACCACTGGTCAATAGGCCACAGCCTGTAGTGACCAGTGGTCACTTCCGCCGGTTCTGAAAATATGCTCATTGAAACGAGCATAGTCGATTTACTATACATGCCTCCAACCAAAACGTCGAAAAACGCTGTTTATAGCGAGTTTTCCCAACTTTGACCCTGGGCGAGGAACCACGGGAGCCGTGCTGACCAGTGGTCACTTCCGGCGGTATATATCGGCAGTATGCTCATCGTTTTCAGCGACCCCGATTTACTATATATGGGTACCACCCCAAGGCCGAAAAACGCCATTTTTAGTGATTTTTAGGTCATTTCTAGTAACAGTGGAACTTAGAAACTTTTCGCCAAAACAGGCCAAAAAAAGCAAGGTTTGGGCCCATCTCCTGAAAGCTGCAGAGCGAAATTTAAAAAATCCCCCTCGTTACTTTGTGCGCATAGTCCGAAATATTCAAATAAAATAAACCAAACCGATCTAGCTGCTAGCCTGTGAAAAAAGTTGATTTCAATCGAAGTGCCAAAATAGCGAAAGTCCGTCTTTGGGGCCTTGGCACAGAGCCAAAGTTGGCCGATTGCCAAAATGACCTTCGTTTGGTAGCATGGGAGGATACTGTCTACCAACATATCATAGTAGCATTGGACCAAAATGCCCACATCGTTCCAACACTTCGCTAGAAAATGCACTTCCAATAAGCGTTATTAACCGAGAAAAATCAACCGCACGGTAACTCTCGCCTAGTGCAAAATTTCGAAGTTCCGAATTTTAACCAAAAGTATGGTGGTTCTTGTAGTACTACTCGAGTATATACTTTACGATGGTAACATTTTGATCCCTCCCGGACCTCTAATTAGCTGGCACCAGGCCAACACGGTCTCCAGAAGGCCGCGCAGACGCCTTTACACCCATATTATGTATATATATATATATATATATATATATATATATATATATATATATATATATATATATATATATATATGTATATATATATATATATATATATATATATATATATATATATATATCAGGGGCGCACCCAAGGGGGGGGCGGGGGGGGGCGGCCGCCCCCCCTGTCAGGTTTCGAAGGTCAGAAAAATTAAGAAGCAGAAAGGAGAAAAAGCAGAAAAAACAAAAATTTTCGCGCCTTCGGCGCGAATTAACTATTCTTTGGTTGTTTTGAGGATAGCATATGGGGTGGGGTGGGGTGGCTGGTCTTCAATTATTATTCGGTATACGTATATAGCAAGCATCGGTTGCTAAGCTTTCTGTGCGTACTATGCATAGTATGCGTTGCTGTTTGTTTCTATTTTGATTTAACATATATATAGTAAGTAAACTAAAATATTATCTGGTCAAGGCAACATTATGTCTAACCAACTATTCACTTCCTATATATATACCTATTAAACTGCTCAAGGCAAAGAATTCAAAGTTTTGGAAACAATTTTACTCCGAAATTTAAAATTTTCTTCTACTTATAGGGGACAGCGCCCCCAGACACCTTGCGTATCTATTTTTCGCCAGCTATTCATACTCTGACACCGCAGTTCGACGAGCATGGAACGTAAAATGAAGCTAAGGTCCGTAACGTTGTTTAAAAACGCAGTAAATACGTAAAAACGCAGTAAAAATACGCATTCTAAAATAAAAATATACGCAAAATTTACGCAGGTGCGTTTTTCAAATATTCATTAAAACCCCTGATATGCACGCTTTTTTACAAAATACAATTTAAAATGCACACACAAAAGCTTAGTCAAATTTTGCTACTGCTAACCACAACATGGCTCAAAAAATTTTCAAATAGGTGAAGCTTTTTAAAAAGAGCTCTAGCTTTTAGCTGGGGGCTACCGCCCCCAGACCCCCGCTTCTTCCCAATTTTTCTTATCCTAGCTACGTTGCTTTGCTTTGTTTAGAGTTTTATTAGTTTGAGTTATATAGTACGTATATACCTTATGTGTCCGGTGAAACCAGGGCGCTAGCCAGAAGACAATTTTAATCCTTTGAAACAACAAAAAGTGGTCAGAAAAAATTGTTTTCAGGTCTAAAATGCAAAAAATTCTCAACTTCTGGGGGGCTGCGCCCCCAGACCCCCTGCCTTCGCATTTCTGAGAAATTCTATTTAACTACCTCAACCAACGTAACCGATTACTACATGTTTGTTCTCAAAAAAACATGTGTAGAAATAACTATAAAAAATTTCAACATTGTTGCCGCCCCCCCTGTCAGAAAACGCTGGGTGCGCCACTGATATATATATATATACGTATACAAGTAACAAAAATGCTCCGCACAAAAGGGGATAATATGTGTGTTGGGCCTATGTCTATCCTTTAAATTCCTGTTGAGAAAGGCATAAATCCGACACCGCAAAAGTTGCTCACCTCACTCAGGGCTTTCATTTGGTACCAAATTTGACCACTTTTGGAAAAATTCATATTTGACCCAAAATCGCCTAAGTCCCCACCCCGCCCCACCACAGCACTCTACAGCCACTTTGCGTATGCAGTTCTATGACAAAAGTTGCTCAACTCACTTAGAGCTTTCATTTGATACCAAATTTGACCACTTTTGAGAAACTTTATTTTCGACCATTTGACCCTCCCACCCGACTGATCCTTCAAACGGCAAAGTAGAACCAGCCCAGCAAAATAGGTACGTCGGACGGCAAAACGGATACCGGGAATGAGCTGGGCACACCAGAAAATTCCTATAGACAAAGTTTTGAGAGGCCAGGTAGAGCCTACTATGGACCTCCAGGAAGCGGTTTCCGACTTGACCCTCCCGACGGCAAAGTGGAACCAGGCCAGCAAGATGGGTGGATCTGACGGTAAAACTGACTGCGGGAATCGATTCTCCGTGCCAGAAAACCACTGTATGGAAGATTTGGGCTTTCAAAGTTAAATAGATAGCGAGAAATTTCGATTTTTCATTTTTCGAATTTTCGCCATCTTTGACGGGCCACTGTGGTCGCTAGGGAAGTGGTAGAGAAACGCAACCTGGACCGTTAGTTAGTTCAATATACATATGTAATTTCAGAATATAAAAAGAAATCCGCTCCAGCTCGTAACGTTCGACCTGAGCGACGACCACAAAAATGGTCACTTTTCGCTATGAGCCGACTTTGCGGCGCCACTGCGGCGCAAAAAAGTTGTGATTCTTAAATTCTTTAGAGGGTACTACTAGACCCCATAGCCCTTTAGGTTGGCCCACCGCTGCAGATCACGTGAAAGCGGCGAATATTATGTACAATACAACCATCAAATAGGAGAAACCGGAAAACAACATCGTCGCCATAACCGGTCCGGAGTGCAACTTTTTAACGGTAAGTGATACGGGGCTGAAACTTCACAGGCATACTAAACTCGATGTGCTCTACAATTTGCGCATGAAATCTGCGCAGGATCTGCGCAGGATTTTGCGCAGCTTCTGCGCAGCTTATTTTACACTGTCTCCAGCCACTTTTCACACATATTATAGGGGTCGCTGCCGCGACCCCTATGATATATATATGTACATATACAGGTATTTTTTACCTAGGGGGGGAGCGGCCCCCCCAAAGTGACCTCCCCCCCGAAATCGCCCCCTCCCGGGATTTTTTGGGGGCCGATATTTTTGCCAAAAACAGGGTATTTTTTAGGGATTTTTTCCGGGGGGAGGGGGGCTTTCCGGGGGGGGGGGCCCGGGGGGTGGGAAGAGATTTTCGGGGGGGGAGATTCTTTTGCAAAAATGAGCCAAAAATTGGTATTTTTTGGCGTATTTTGCATGGTGAAACTCAAAAAGTGCTCAAAAATGCCAGGATTTAAGCTAAAAATAGCTATTTTTACGAACAAATCTTCGGCGAAGCCGAAAAATTTTTGAAAATTTGCCTATTTTTGGCAAAAATTTGGGCATCCAAAAAATCCCGGGGGGGAAGCAAAAATCCAGGAGGGGGCGATTTCGGGGGGGGAAGGCATTTGCTGGGGCAAGGTCAATTTCGGGGGGGGGCCCCTGTAAAAAATACCCTGAAAAATATGCTAATTTTCAAAACTTTTCCGGCTTCGCCGGATTTTTTCGTAAAAATGGCTGTTTTTAGCTAACATCCTGTCATTTTTGAGAATATTTTGCCTTTCTACGTGTGAAAGACGCCAAAACATACCAATTGTTAGCTCATTTTTGCAAAAAAATCTCCCCCCCCCCGAAAGAAAATCTCTAAAAAATACCCTGCATATACGTACAACGTATATATAAGTAACATGTCATCACTTTGTGACTATGCCTGTTGCATTTTTCCAAGCCCCTTTTGTCAATTAGCACACTGCAGGGGTCCTTTAAAATGGCAGAAGAACCAGAAATTAAAATCGCTCCTCTTTTTGAAAATTTTGACCAAAAACCCTAAAAATTTTGCAATTTCTGGGCACCTTAGGGTGAGTGGGGGGAAGCCCAATAAAGTGAGGGGGAACGAGTGTTGGGGGAAGGGGTCAAGTGGGGGAACCCAAAAAGTGGGGGCGCCCCCCACAGTAAAAAACCCCCAATAATTACATAAGTACACAGTAGGCTTAAACTTATATAAACCCTTAAACTTAAAGGAAAATCGACTGCATGGGTTCGAATAGATCAACTAATTTAGAATCTACAAATTTAATGCCTAAAAATTGATATAGATGAATGTATAAGTTTTACAGCCCGCGAATATGGGTTGTTCGGCGAAGCTGTGCCCATATTAGTTACCCACAACCCAGTCCTCCTGTCTATATGACATGAGCATGCAGCTCTATGACAAAACTTGCTCACCTCACTTAGGGCTGTCATTTAGTACCAAATTTCCATGAAAAAAGTTACTCAGCTCACTTAGTGCTTTCATTTGGCACCGAATTTGACCACTTTTGAAAAGTTTTATATATTTTTGACCCGGTTGCAGACATAACCCTCCAGACGGCAAAGAGTGGAACCAGCCCAGCAACTTGTCAGTCGGGCAGCAAAACTGACATATAGCGGGAATCGATTCTCCATCCGCAAAAACCTGCAAGATTTGAGCCTCCCATGTCGCAAAATAAGCGAAAAACTAACTTCAAAGGTGGAACCAAAATTCACAAACTTTGGCCGGCCAATACCCAAAAATTACGCGCCCGGCCGGAAAATCATATAGCAATTGACATAGCAACCCTGATATATATTCTATTCAGGCATACGGGTAACTGGCATTTTTTTAGGGTTTTGAAAGTGGGGGGCTTCGCCCCCCCTCCCCTAGGGCGGGGAAAGTGGGGGTGGATACCGAAAAGTGGGAGGGGGCGAGTCCAAGGTATATATATACAGTAGCGTAGGTACGAAAAAATTTCGGGGGGGGGGCGGTCGACTTTTTCGAGGGGGTACCTACCCCCTCTGAAAATTTTTTATTGCATTTTTGGCGTCCGCGCTGCGCGCGGACGCTTTTTGGAAAAAATTTCGGGGGGGGGGGGCGGCCCCCCCCCCCGCCCCCCCCTATCTACGCTAGTGTATATATATATATATATATATATATATACAAGTAACAGAAATGCTCCGCACAAAAGGGGATAATATGTGTGTAGCGCCTATGTCTATGCTTTAAATTCCGGTTGAAAAAGGCATAAATCCGACACAGCAACTTTTGGTGGATGGTTCCATGTCAAAGGTTGCTCAGCTTACTTATATATAGCTTTCATTTGATACCAAATTTGACTTGGGCTTATTCTAGGGAATTTTTCTTGGGGGGCTCTTTGGGGGGCCCTCGGAGGGCGAGTCATTCTTACGGGGGGGCGAAAATTTTTCTAAAAACATGCTAAAAATAGCGCTGTTTTTATAGTATATAATCTCCAAAAAAGTTCATTTTTTGTGCAAAAATAGCGCTTAAATGTTCAAAAATTGAGTAAAACTCTGAGGCGAAGCCGGAAAATTTTTGAAATTTTGGCCTTCTGAGCGATTTTTTCAGTTCAAAAGTTGGTACCAAAAGAGGCACCCACTTTTTTGGGGGGTGTGGGCGATTTTTGGGGGGAAAGGGTGTTTATGGGGGCCCCCATCCCCCCCACTAGAATAAGCCCAGTTGACCACTTTTGAAAAATAAAAATTTTATTTTTGACCCAAAATCGACTAAGTCCCCACCCCACCACCCTACAGCCACTTTAGGTATGCAGTTCTATGACAAAAGTTGCTCAGCTCAATTAGGGCTTTCATTTGATACCAAATTTGACCACTTTTGAAATTCTTTATTTTCGACAACTTGACCCTTCAAACGGCAAACTGGAACCAGCCCAGCAAAACAGGTACGTTGGACGGCAAAACTAATACCAGGAGTGAGCTGGGAGCACCAGAAAGCCCCTATAGACAAAGTTTTAAGAGGCCAGGTAAAGCCTACTATGGACCTTTTGGAAGCGGTTTCCGACTTGACCCTCCCGACGGCAAAGTGGAACCATCCCAGCAACACTATAGCCCTTTAGGTTGGCCCACCGTACCGCTGCAGTTCACGTGAAAGCGGCGAACATTATGTACAATACAACCATCAAATAGGAGAAACCGGAAAAAATAAAAAACATCACTTTCATAACCGGTCCGGGGTGGAACTTTTTAAAGGTTAGTGATACGGGGCTGAAACTTCCCGGACATACTAAACTCGACGTGTTCTACAATTTGCGCATGAAATCTGCGCAGGATGGATTTTGCGCAGCTTCTGCGCAGCTTATTTTACACTGTCTCCAGCCACTTTTCACACATCGCTGCCGCGACCCCTATGATTATAATATACCAAAAGTTTTAGCGAAAAATTAGCATTTTCGAGTAAAAACAAAACAATCGCTGTTTTTAAGCTTAAAATTAACTTATAAGTCCACAAAATAGCTAAAAAATCAGAAAATTTATGAAAGTTTGACCTCAAAAACTTAATTTTTCGACAGTTTTGAACAGGGATGGGCGAGACCGAGATTTCATCGAGACCCGGGTATATACCGAGACAGAGACTGGCCAGGTCTCGGCTTCTGGGCGAGACCGAGACTAGCAACTTTAAGCTTAAACTTAATTTCTTTCAGTTTTTAAGGCTTAGGCCCAGTGTTTGGGGCTTTAACACATACATACGGTTTCTGCACCTCGCCAGTTAATTTTTGTTACATTGATTTAAAATTTTCGATGAAATTTGATGTTTTCAAAGAATTTCCGGTCTCGGTCCGAGACCGAGACTTTTGGGTGAGCGAGACAGAGACCGAGACTGGTCAAGTCTCGGCTTTTGGGCGCAACCGAGACTCCCAACTCTGCTTTTGGGCGACCCTCAAAAAACGTAGAGGGGGGCTTGCCGAAAAGTGGGGGTCCCCCCACCCCCACCCCCACTAAAAAATGCTAGGGTAATATTGCGGTATAAGGGTTGGAGCTATGAGCTCCAAAACATAGCAGCAGAAAGCGCGACTCTTTCTTACCTACGTGTGCGAAGATCAAGTCATTTGGTTCACTCCTGCTCATTTTATGACATTTTGAAAATGACACCTATATACTTTTTGGTCCAACTATGCCAAAATTTTGCAAAAGTTTGGACCGATGTAACTTTTGACTAGGTTGGGCTAGAAAAGTTTTGCAAATATATGTATACCTGCAATGATGGCAGGTCTTCCTCTTTGCGCACAGCCAGAATTAGATCGATCCGATGCACCGTTGGTCTGGCACATTGCCAAATGCGGCGGGGGAAAACCCACGCAATTTTTTTGAAAATTTTTTAACAACCAAACAGGGAATCAATTCGAACATTAGCACGGTACTATCAAGGACGCTGCATCATCCTATGGTGTCAGATTTGGATAATTTTGCTTCCCTGGCTAGCTAGGGGCCAAAAATCCTGAAAGTGCCATTTCTGTATTGGAGGACCCAAGACAGGTCCAATTGTGCATTTTAACAGTCAATTGAGCGTAAAAACCCATTTTCTACATGATAGACTAACAAGTTTTATCAAACTACATCGCTTTTAACATTTTTCAAAAATTGCTAAATGTTTATATGTCTTAAACTTAGGAAACCTGTCCGTTTGATGCTGCATTTTCAATGGCACATGAAAACTAAAAAAAGGTACCTAGATCGTGTCTTTTATTTATACTAGCTAAAAACGAGTTGAATTTTACACCGGAAGTGTCAGAATAGCGCTACGACAATTTTTGAGAACTGTGAGGGGTGGGTTTCCCCCATTTGGGGTTTTCCCCCCATTGCGTTTTCCCCCGCTACTTTTTGCATCATACTGGCCTAACGGTACAACGTAGAGAAGTGCAAATAGGCTTAAAAGAAAGAACTAAGTACGATGGTATATAAAGTTCTCATCTAGCCCTTATATATAATAAAAAAGTTCCAGCCAAAATCCAAATCCAGAAAATGTGGGTTTCCCCCCCATGGATATATATATATATATATATATATATATATATATATATATATATATATATATATATATTTATATATATATATATATATATACGTACGTATATATATTTCGTAGGTAAATATGATATTATAGGGGGGCGCGATAGCGCTCCCCCTATAATATGGGTGTAAAAGGCTCAGCGCGGCCCTTAGAGACCCATTCGAGCACCGTGCCAGCTAAATACTCAACCAAACTAGACAAATTTGGTATCGTTGGAATCAGCACGACGAGTACAACAAGTAGCAAAAAAGTTTTGGTCAAAATTTTCAACTTTGAAAATTTTCGCTTCCGGACAAGTTAGGTCCGTTTGTTTTTTTTTCGTGTAAGTCACGCTTGGGGAAGCCGTTTTAGTCTAACTCACTAACTGAACGATGTGGGCATTTTCAGCCGGTGAAGTTTGGTTTTTCTGAGAGTAGTATTTGTGTTAACGTACCTTTTGGACAATTTTCCGCTGCCCGGCCCGGCCGGCCACCTGTGCGGCCGGCCAAAGGTGGCCTGACCGCTAAGATGGCCAAAAAAGGCCAATTTTGTGTCACGGCTACAGGGCCCAGGGAACAAGCTAGAGAGACGCGGCTAGTTGCATAAGAAACTTTGGGATAGGTAGCGTGTCACAACGAGGGCGATTTTCGATATCTGTCCGGGATCGTTCAGGCGGCCGGCCCAAAGTTGGTCCGGCCAAATAGCCATTTTCGGAAAATTTCCAAGTCCCAACTCTACAGGAAATAGTCAAAAATAGGCCTAAATATGCTGTTTTGGGCCATATAGTGGGACGCATATAAGAGTTATCGGGGTCGCTGAACACGATGAGCATAGTCGCAGCGCCGTGGGGTGCTGCTATCGTGCTGTACAGTTATGCAGCAACCATAGCACGCTGTCTGTAGACTTACTGTAAACGGCTAAACATATGAAACTTGGTGATAGTAGTGTCTGTAGTAAGGGGGAACTGTAGCTATGTTGGTTGGCGCACTCCCTAGCTTCCACCGTGCTGTATGTGCTGCCCCAAACACAGCACCGTCGATAACAAGTTATTCATTTGTCACTGGCATTTGAAATTCGGCATACAGATAGTTTAGGACATGACAAACTATTATAGATAGGTTTCGTATACTTATTACGATGTTACTACATGGTTGCGCTGCAGTAGAGTGCTGCAGAAGTACAGCACGGCCTATAACTAACTACAGATAACTTGCAATCGTCTGACATTCTGCAGACACGTGCAGAATAGCATTGGAAATGATGTCTTGTAAGTCTCCTTTCTTGGCAGTGACGTTTGCGTCCAGTTGCGCTGCAGTAGAGTGCTGCGGAAGTACAGCACGGCCTATAACTAGCTACACAAAAGTTGCAATCGTCTGAAATTCTGCAGATATGTGCAGAATAGCATTGGAAATGATGCCGTATAAGTCTCCTTTCTTGGCAGTGACGTTTGCGTCTGGTTGCACTGCAGTAGGAGAAGTACATACAGCATATGGCTTATAACAAACTACAGATAACTTCCTGCAACTTTCTAAAATATTCTTATTTGTAGTAGATGAGGGTTTTTCTGCCAAAATCAAGAAAATCAAATCAAAATCAAGATTTTCAAGCTTCTTTGTTCTATGGCTTGGTTGACTGTTACGTAATTATTGGGGGAATTTTTAAAGTTTCTTTCATAAAGCTTTAACATTTTGCTTAAGGTTTACTGAGAACCTTAAAAATGAAATAGGACAAGAATAAAAATGCTCCGATGGAGCATGAAAAATGCAATATGGGTGACACTGGGTTTTAAGCGGACAGAGGACTAGGTTTTAAAACGTTAATATGGGAGTGGCAGGTTGTAAATACCAGGAGGACTAGGTTAAAAGCGCACTAATATGGACCAGCTTCGCTGAACAACCCATATTCGCGGGTACGCATGCTCCACCCCGCATTTAACCATTATGGTCTTAAGTTCTAAATTCGTCAGCTTTCCAGGCGAGCTTGCTAATTTTGAAATATTATGCTTTATATACTTCAAGCGCTGTATACTGAACTGCCAGAGCGGGATTTGTGACACCAATTTTTACTGCATATGTGGTATTAAGTGTTGGATTATATGCATTAATTAAATTAATTAAATTAAGTTGGGTTGTAAGTTGTATTAATTATGTAATTATTAAGTATTACGAATACAACTGTTGCAGACGCAGAGCTATGCTCACAAATTGGTAAACTGTTACTGAAGAACTGCCACCAGCATCAGTCCGGACAGTTTCCGCGAATATGGGTTGTTCAGCGAAGCTGGTCCATATTAGTGCGCTTTTAACCTAGTCCTCCTGGTATTTACAACCTGCCACTCCCATATTAACGTTTTAAAACCTAGTCCTCTGTCCGCTTAAAACCCAGTGTCACCCATATTGCATTTTTCATGCTCCATCGGAGCATTTTTATTCTTGTATATATATATATATATATATATATATATATATATATATATATATATATATATATATATATATATATATATAGTAGGGATCAGCCGGAGCAAGGATTTTCGCTCCGGCCGGCGCCGGAGGTAGGTTGACTCTTCTCCGGAGCCGGATTTTTTCAATGTCAATCTTTAGGCTGAAAATCCTCAACGACCACTATTTTTAGGCCATTACCAAAAATGTATATAGATCAAACATATTGTTAAAGTTTAAGGGTATACAGGATATTTTTTACAGGGGGGGGGGCGGCCTCCCCCGAAAATGCCTTCCCCCCCCCCCGAAATCGCCCCCTCCCGGGATTTTTGCTTCCCCCCCCGGGATTTTTTGGAGGCCCAAATTTTTGCCAAAAATAGGCCAATTTTCAAAAATTTTCCGGCTTCGCCGGAGATTTTTTCGTAAAAATAGCTATTTTTAGCTTAAATCCTGGCATTTTTGAGTTTCACCATGCAAAATACGCCAAAAATACCATTTTTCGGCTCATTTTTGCAAAAAAATCTCCCCCCCCGAAAATTTCTCCCCCCCCCCCGGGGCCCGGGGGGGCCCCCCCCGGGAAGCCCCCCCCCGGAAAAAAATCCCTAAAAAATACCCTGGGTATATAATACGTAAGTGCTGTTGTATGCATTGTTAGGATGACATCGTTTATTTGCTGTATCAAAAAATCTTGGTCATCACTTTGAACACATAGGAGAGGTGACCTCACTCTTTTAATGGGCAGTAAAAATGACAAAAAAATTTGATGTATATATATACGTATATACGTATATATATAAATATACGTATACGTATATATTGCTGTATAAATGCAGTCACTAAGGACCTAAGGTCTGGCTTGGCCTCCCTCTATATTTGGTATATACATCCTCCATTCCCCCCCCCCTTGTTGGAAAGGCGAAGCTTCCCACTTTCAAAATCCTAAACAAATATACGAAAAGCTCAATTTTTTATTATCTCCCCAAAAATCCAGTGGGGTCGAACGAAAAGGGGAAGTTCCATCCACCCCCCCCCCGGATACGCCCATGTCCGCATGCCTCGTCACAAAGTCTTGGCTGCGCCACTGCTGGACACCGAGTGGGGGGAAGCCCAAAAAAGTGGGGGGGGGGACGAGTGGGGGGGCCCCGAAAAGTGGGGGGCATAGTTTTCGAGGTCACATTTTCAAAAATTTTCTCAATTTTTAGCTATTTTATGGACACATAAGTTTATTTTAAGCTTAAAAACAGCGATGTTTTTGCGTTTTTACCTTAAAAATGCTAATTTTTCCACTTTCAAACCCCTAAAAAATGCCAGAAGGAGGGGCAATGACAAAAAAACTATACTTTTTGCAATGAAGTATATATTGGTAAATTTTCCCCAAAAGGTCAGGACGGGGTTTCAGCCCCCCATTTTGATGCTCTTCAAGATAGGCTATTAAAATCCTATATTGCGCGGCGGGAAAAAACCCAATCCGATATGCGGGAAAAAACCCATCGCCAGTGTGAGTCACATATATGAGCTAGATAGGATTTTAATAGCCTATTTTAAAGAGCGTCTAAAACTACCCTAGAGGGTGTATTATTGTAGCTCCAACTGCCTCTCAGCAAATTTTTTGGGACTTTGAAAATTTTGGAATTTTTGGTCCCAACATGGGGGTCAGGCAGGGTCAACTTTCGGGGGTCACCCTGAACTACTGGAAAGACTTAGCCCAAAACGGATTACAGTTTCACAGAGGATATGTCTCGAACTTCACGATGGTGTATGCAATTTGGCACTAGTGCCTGTGGTGCGACCTGGGGGTGACCTAGACTCGGCGGGAAAAAACCCATGTGCAGGGGGAAAAACCCAAATTTCAAAATGAAATTTTTTCTAACCATTAGCAGTAAAGGAAAAATTCATACATTTCTTAGCTCAGTAGAGCCTACTGATTAATTTGGTATAGATTTTACCTAGGTTCGACCTTCCATGTGAGGTCCAGGTATCTGAGATGGTGCCATTTCAAGCCAAATTTTCAAATTTCGCCAAAAACCGCTAAATTTTTCACTAAAATAGGTCGGGTTTGGCTTTAAATGCAATAAAAACACGTTTTCTATGTGATAGGATGCTTAAACTGCAGAAATTAAGCAAATTTCAAAAATTTGCCTATATATGTTTACGTGTTAAACATACGAAATATTGAAAAGTCAATTTGACATGATTTTGTGCAAAAATATTGGTATATATTTTATGATTCAGATGTACTAAAAATGATTCGCTCTTTCGAATGGTATAGTCAAAACCGTTCTGGCATGTTTGCAGCAAAAAATTCGGCTGGGTTTTTTTTCCCGCCCATGGGTTTTTTCCCCGGATTGGGTTTTTTCCCATCGGTTTGGTCGAAAATTTCTCACCAACGATAAGCGCTAGAGAGACGTTTTATGGCTCATTTTGAAGCTCTTCGCAAGGCCTCATGGTAGTTATCGTTAGATTTTCGATTTGTCGCTTAATAAAAAAGTTACAGCCAAAATTCGAAAATTTGGGGTTTTTTCCCGCCGCGCTATATATATAGCTCATACCGGTAAGCCCACACTGGAGGTGGGTTTTTTCCCGCCTATTAAAATGGGTTTTTTCCTTTTATCGCTTCACTATACCTAAATTTTTAGCGAAAAATTAGCATTTTTAAGGTAAAAACACAAAAAATGAGCTTATAGGTCCATAAATTAGCTAAAAATTGAGAACATGTTTGAAAATTTGACCTCAAACACCTAATTTTTGACACTTTTGGCTTTGGGGACCTTAGACCCATAATTATAGGGGCCGTTCGTTAGCGGCCCCTCTGATAATGTTCCAAACACGCATGACCTGAAACAGACAAAAACATGCAACGGTTGTGTCAAAAGAGCTAAGAGGGGGTCACCTGTCAAAAAAACTAGTTCGGTAGTTTTTACCACATATATAATCAGGGCGTTTTTAGGGATTTCTTTCGGGAGGGGGGCTTCCCCGGCGGGGAGGACGAGAAGCTTTCGGAGGGAGGAGATTTTTTGCAAAAATGAGCCAAAAATTTGTATGTTTAGCGTATTTTGCACGAAGAAACGCAAAAAGTTCTCAAAAATGCCAGGATTGAAGCGAAAACTAGCTATTTCTACGAAAACATTTCCGGCGAAGCCCAAAAATTTTTGAAGACTATTTTTGGCATTAAGGGGAAAGTCCAAAATCGATTTCTGGGGAAGGTAAATTTCGCCCCCCCCCGCCTCCAACCCATCCACCCTGCAAAAGTTTTTTGGGCAAAATTTTGCAGTTTTGTGGCAAGTTTCTGGGTTTACACTAGGGATGCACCGAGGCCTGGCCCCGGCCCCGGTAGTCAGGCCCCGGTGGTCAGGCCCCGGTCCCGACCGGGGCCAAAAGTTAGCAAAATTTTGTAAATTTTTGACATTTTTTGACCAAAATTTTGAAATTTCAAAAGTCAAAAAGTGTTACAAATTGTTTGTTTTCCCGTTTTGTTTGTTTGAATAAAAACAACAATAGTAACGTTTGGATATCCGAAATTAATGCAAAATTTGAATTTTCAAGAAAATTTTTGAAAATTTTCGATTTGGGCCCCCAATTTCCAGGTCCCGGCCCCGGTACCGGGGCCAAGGTGGCCCCGGCCACGATGAGGTCCCGGCCCCAGCCCCGGCCCTGTAGTGACGGCCCCGGTGAATCTCTAGTTGACAGACACTAAACCAAAAATGGGGGATAGGGTGAGAGTGGGGGAGGACCAAACGTAGGGGGGATAAAATGGGCTAACAATGCTAAAAATTGCGTCTTTTATATATATATATATATATATATATATATATATATATTTATATATATATATATATATATATATAGTACGTACTGCTACAACTAAGCTAAAAAGTACTCAAAAATCAAGTTTTAGACAAAGTATACCTCATTCGAAAGCTTAGGGCAAACCCTAATTATATATAGTATCAAAGTCGTGCTAGCCCAAACCAGTCGAAAGTTCTGGTCTAAGAAATAAAAAGCAATATACATAAATATACATAACCATACCTCAGCTGCGTGCCGAAGGCGTGGAAGTATAAAATACATTAATTTCAATCGCACTTGGACAATTATAGTACGTATATACAATTTGTCATGTTATATAATAATAAATTTAGCGCGGTCGTAAAATCTTTTTTACCCAACATTTTTCCAGGGCGGGCAAATTTATTTCGGGAAGGGCGGCCGCCCCCTCTGCCCATGTATCTATGAAAGTGCCAGGACCCGTTAGGCCATATTTTTGCACTGTTCGAATATTTTGACCAAAATTCAAGAACCTTAAAGTAAAAACTGTTTATTGTCACAATTCGCTAGATTTGTCATCGATTTGAATAAAAACAGTAGTAAATCTGTTATATACACAGAGTATGAAATTCCAGAAGTCTGTTATTCTATTGTACCCCCGGATACTATTTCCCAGGAAACAATGTCCCCCGAGTACACTTTTTCTGTGTATATATATATATATACCATATATATATATATATATATATATACGTATGATAACGTCCTTGCTAAAGAGTGCTGGGGTTTTCAAAGGGGGCGATGCCCCCCACAGACTGTAGTACAAAAAAGACAAGTCGAAGTCCGGCTTTACCAGAAAGCTATATATACATATATATACGTCACCAAATATCGGTCCGGCCATACTTTTTGAAGCAGTTTAAAGTGAAGCCCCTAAAAAAGTATAAAAAACCGAGCCTGCATGTAGTCGAAAAGAGACCAGTCGAAATCCGGCTTTAGCAGAGAGCTATAGTCACCGAATATCGGCCAGTCTACGGTTTGTGAAGTATATATTTTCAATTCCGTAGTCTACTGTATAATATATTATAAATATAATTCCTAGAAAAAGAAAAAGGATAAAAAACCGAGCTTGCATGTAGTCGAAAAGAGACCAGTCGAAATCCGGCTTTAGCGGAGAGTTATAGTCACCGAATATCGGCCAGTCTACGCTTTTTGAAGTATTTTAAATTCTGTAGTCCCTAGTGTTACTGTATAATATATGTAAATCTAATTCCTAGAAAAAGAAAAAGGAAAAAACAGAGCTTGCATGTGGTCGAAAAGAGACCAGTCGAAATCCGGCTTTAGCGGAGAGCTATAGTCACCGAATATCGGCCAGTCTACGCTTTTTGAAGTATTTTAAATTGATATCCCTAGTATATATTATAAAAATAATTCCTAGAAAAAGAAAAAGGATAAAAAACCGAGCTTGCATGTAGTCGAAAGGAGACCAGTCGAAATCCGGCTTTAGCGGAGAGCTATAGTCACCGAATATCGGCCAGTCTACGCTTTTTGAAGTATTTTAAATTGATGTCCCTAGTGATACTGTCTAAATATATTATAAAAATAATTCCTAGAAAAAGAAAAAAAGATAAAAAACCGAGCATGCATGTAGTCGAAAAGAGACCAGTCGAAATCCGGCTTTAGCAGAGAGCTAGAGTCACCGAATATCGGCCAGTCTACGCTTTTTGAAGTATTTTAAATTAAATTTCTGTTTGAATATAAAATCTAATTCCTAGAAAAAGAAAAAAGGATAAAAAACCGAGCTTGCATGTAGTCGAAAAGAGACCAGTCGAAATCCGGCTTTAGCGGAGAGCTAGAGTCACCGAATATCGGCCAGCCTACGCTTTTTGAAGTATTTTAAATTAAATTTCTGGTTGAATATAAAATCTAATTCCTAGAAAAAGAAAAAAGGATAAAAAACCGAGCTTGCATGTAGTCGAAAAGAGACCAGTCGAAATCCGGCTTTAGCAGAGAGCTAGAGTCACCGAATATCGGCCAGTCTACGCTTTTTGAAGTATTTTAAATTGATGTCCCTAGTATTATAAAAATAATTCCTAGAAAAAGAAAAAAGGATAAAAAACCGAGCTTGCATGTAGTCGAAAAGAGACCAGTCGAAATCCGGCTTTAGCAGAGAGCTAGAGTCACCGAATATCGGCCAGTCTACGCTTTTTGAAGTATTTTAAATTGATGTCCCTAGTATTATAAAAATAATTCCTAGAAAAAGAAAAAAGGATAAAAAACCGAGCTTGCATGTAGTCGAAAAGAGACCAGTCGAAATCCGGCTTTAGCAGAGAGCTAGAGTCACCGAATATCGGCCAGTCTACGCTTTTTGAAGTATTTTAAATTGATGTCCCTAGTATTATAAAAATAATTCCTAGAAAAAGAAAAAAGGATAAAAAACCGAGCTTGCATGTAGTCGAAAAGAGACCAGTCGAAATCCGGCTTTAGCAGAGAGCTAGAGTCACCGAATATCGGCCAGTCTACGCTTTTTGAAGTATTTTAAATTGATGTCCCTAGTATTATAAAAATAATTCCTAGAAAAAGAAAAAAGGATAAAAAACCGAGCTTGCATGTAGTCGAAAAGAGACCAGTCGAAATCCGGCTTTAGCAGAGAGCTAGAGTCACCGAATATCGGCCAGTCTACGCTTTTTGAAGTATTTTAAATTGATGTCCCTAGTATTATAAAAATAATTCCTAGAAAAAGAAAAAAGGATAAAAAACCGAGCTTGCATGTAGTCGAAAAGAGACCAGTCGAAATCCGGCTTTAGCAGAGAGCTAGAGTCACCGAATATCGGCCAGTCTACGCTTTTTGAAGTATTTTAAATTGATGTCCCTAGTATTATAAAAATAATTCCTAGAAAAAGAAAAAAGGATAAAAAACCGAGCTTGCATGTAGTCGAAAAGAGACCAGTCGAAATCCGGCTTTAGCAGAGAGCTAGAGTCACCGAATATCGGCCAGTCTACGCTTTTTGAAGTATTTTAAATTAAATTACTGTTTGAATATTTAAAATCTAATTCGTACGAAAAGAAAAAAGGAAAAAAAACCGAACTTGCTTGTAAACTTTGGCCAAGTAACAAAAATTAAAAGGGATAGCTATTTCGCAAGGAGGCCATTCTTCCTAGGAAAATGTGTCCTCTAAACAAGAGTTGAAGGGGAAAGCTAGCTAGAGTCACCGAATATCGGCCAGTCTACGCTTTTTGAAGTATTTTAAATTGATGTCCCTAGTATTATAAAAATAATTCCTAGAAAAAGAAAAAAGGATAAAAAACCGAGCTTGCATGTAGTCGAAAAGAGACCAGTCGAAATCCGGCTTTAGCAGAGAGCTAGAGTCACCGAATATCGGCCAGTCTACGCTTTTTGAAGTATTTTAAATTGATGTCCCTAGTATTATAAAAATAATTCCTAGAAAAAGAAAAAAGGATAAAAAACCGAGCTTGCATGTAGTCGAAAAGAGACCAGTCGAAATCCGGCTTTAGCAGAGAGCTAGAGTCACCGAATATCGGCCAGTCTACGCTTTTTGAAGTATTTTAAATTGATGTCCCTAGTATTATAAAAATAATTCCTAGAAAAAGAAAAAAGGATAAAAAACCGAGCTTGCATGTAGTCGAAAAGAGACCAGTCGAAATCCGGCTTTAGCAGAGAGCTAGAGTCACCGAATATCGGCCAGTCTACGCTTTTTGAAGTATTTTAAATTGATGTCCCTAGTATTATAAAAATAATTCCTAGAAAAAGAAAAAAGGATAAAAAACCGAGCTTGCATGTAGTCGAAAAGAGACCAGTCGAAATCCGGCTTTAGCAGAGAGCTAGAGTCACCGAATATCGGCCAGTCTACGCTTTTTGAAGTATTTTAAATTGATGTCCCTAGTATTATAAAAATAATTCCTAGAAAAAGAAAAAAGGATAAAAAACCGAGCTTGCATGTAGTCGAAAAGAGACCAGTCGAAATCCGGCTTTAGCAGAGAGCTAGAGTCACCGAATATCGGCCAGTCTACGCTTTTTGAAGTATTTTAAATTGATGTCCCTAGTATTATAAAAATAATTCCTAGAAAATTAAAAAAGGATAAAAAACCGAGCTTGCATGTAGTCGAAAAGAGACCAGTCGAAATCCGGCTTTAGCAGAGAGCTAGAGTCACCGAATATCGGCCAGTCTACGCTTTTTGAAGTATTTTAAATTGATGTCCCTAGTATTATAAAAATAATTCCTAGAAAAAGAAAAAAGGATAAAAAACCGAGCTTGCATGTAGTCGAAAAGAGACCAGTCGAAATCCGGCTTTAGCGGAGAGCTAGAGTCACCGAATATCGGCCAGTCTACGCTTTTTGAAGTATTTTAAATTGATGTCCCTAGTATTATAAAAATAATTCCTAGAAAAAGAAAAAAGGATAAAAAACCGAGCTTGCATGTAGTCGAAAAGAGACCAGTCGAAATCCGGCTTTAGCGGAGAGCTAGAGTCACCGAATATCGGCCAGTCTACGCTTTTTGAAGTATTTTAAATTGATGTCCCTAGTATTATAAAAATAATTCCTAGAAAAAGAAAAAAAGGATAAAAAACCGAGCTTGCATGTAGTCGAAAAGAGACCAGTCGAAATCCGGCTTTAGCAGAGAGCTAGAGTCACCGAATATCGGCCAGTCTACGCTTTTTGAAGTATTTTAAATTGATGTCCCTAGTATTATAAAAATAATTCCTAGAAAAAGAAAAAAGGATAAAAAACCGAGCTTGCATGTAGTCGAAAAGAGACCAGTCGAAATCCGGCTTTAGCGGAGAGCTAGAGTCACCGAATATCGGCCAGTCTACGCTTTTTGAAGTATTTTAAATTGATGTCCCTAGTATTATAAAAATAATTCCTAGAAAAAGAAAAAAGGATAAAAAACCGAGCTTGCATGTAGTCGAAAAGAGACCAGTCGAAATCCGGCTTTAGCAGAGAGCTAGAGTCACCGAATATCGGCCAGTCTACGCTTTTTGAAGTATTTTAAATTGATGTCCCTAGTATTATAAAAATAATTCCTAGAAAAAGAAAAAAGGATAAAAAACCGAGCTTGCATGTAGTCGAAAAGAGACCAGTCGAAATCCGGCTTTAGCAGAGAGCTAGAGTCACCGAATATCGGCCAGTCTACGCTTTTTGAAGTATTTTAAATTGATGTCCCTAGTATTATAAAAATAATTCCTAGAAAAAGAAAAAAGGATAAAAAACCGAGCTTGCATGTAGTCGAAAAGAGACCAGTCGAAATCCGGCTTTAGCAGAGAGCTAGAGTCACCGAATATCGGCCAGTCTACGCTTTTTGAAGTATTTTAAATTGATGTCCCTAGTATTATAAAAATAATTCCTAGAAAAAGAAAAAAGGATAAAAAACCGAGCTTGCATGTAGTCGAAAAGAGACCAGTCGAAATCCGGCTTTAGCAGAGAGCTAGAGTCACCGAATATCGGCCAGTCTACGCTTTTTGAAGTATTTTAAATTGATGTCCCTAGTATTATAAAAATAATTCCTAGAAAAAAAAGGATAAAAAACCGAGCTTGCATGTAGTCGAAAAGAGACCAGTCGAAATCCGGCTTTAGCAGAGAGCTAGAGTCACCGAATATCGGCCAGTCTACGCTTTTTGAAGTATTTTAAATTGATGTCCCTAGTATTATAAAAATAATTCCTAGAAAAAGAAAAAAGGATAAAAAACCGAGCTTGCATGTAGTCGAAAAGAGACCAGTCGAAATCCGGCTTTAGCAGAGAGCTATAGTCACCGAATATCGGCCAGTCTACGCTTTTTGAAGTATTTTAAATTGATGTCCCTAGTATTATAAAAATAATTCCTAGAAAAAGAAAAAAGGATAAAAAACCGAGCTTGCATGTAGTCGAAAAGAGACCAGTCGAAATCCGGCTTTAGCAGAGAGCTAGAGTCACCGAATATCGGCCAGTCTACGCTTTTTGAAGTATTTTAAATTGATGTCCCTAGTATTATAAAAATAATTCCTAGAAAAAGAAAAAAGGATAAAAAACCGAGCTTGCATGTAGTCGAAAAGAGACCAGTCGAAATCCGGCTTTAGCAGAGAGCTATAGTCACCGAATATCGGCCAGTCTACGCTTTTTGAAGTATTTTAAATTGATGTCCCTAGTATTATAAAAATAATTCCTAGAAAAAGAAAAAAGGATAAAAAACCGAGCTTGCATGTAGTCGAAAAGAGACCAGTCGAAATCCGGCTTTAGCAGAGAGCTATAGTCACCGAATATCGGCCAGTCTACGCTTTTTGAAGTATTTTAAATTGATGTCCCTAGTATTATAAAAATAATTCCTAGAAAAAGAAAAAAGGATAAAAAACCGAGCTTGCATGTAGTCGAAAAGAGACCAGTCGAAATCCGGCTTTAGCAGAGAGCTAGAGTCACCGAATATCGGCCAGTCTACGCTTTTTAAAGTATTTTAAATTAAATTACTGTTTGAATATAAAATCTAATTCCTAGAAAAAGAAAAAGCATAAAAAACCCAGCTTGCATGTAGTCGAAAAGAGACCAGTCGAAATCCGGCTTTAGCGGAGAGCTAGAGTCACCGAATATCGGCCAGTCTACGCTTTTTGAAGTATTTTAAATTAAATTACTGTTTGAATATAAAATCTAATTCCTAGAAAAAGAAAAAGGATAAAAAACCCAGCTTGCATGTAGTCGAAAAGAGACCAGTCGAAATCCGGCTTTAGCGGAGAGCTAGAGTCACCGAATATCGGCCAGTCTACGCTTTTTGAAGTATTTTAAATTAAATTACTGTTTGAATATAAAATATAATTCCTAGAAAAAGAAAAAGGATAAAAAACCCAGCTTGCATGTAGTCGAAAAAAGAGACCAGTCGAAATCCGGCTTTAGCGGAGAGCTAGAGTCACCGAATATCGGCCAGCCTACGCTTTTTGAAGTATATATTTTAAATT
>JASAND010006582.1:0-66142 GCA_030248195.1 Trissonchulus latispiculum
GAAAGTCTTATGCTTGAGTTTTGTGCGCTTATGTGTAAATTACGTATATGTGTCGGCCAGCCTAGCCAATAGGTGGCGCTGTTGAGACGTCTATTTTCTCTCGAAGCCTCTCCCAGCATCTTGTCTTTCAAGGGGGTCTCAAAATTATCCAATCAAATTCTTCCACGCTCTTTCAAAACTGGTCTTGTCTAGACGTCTCAAAAACTTAGTCAGTCTAGTGTTTTCTTTCAAACTGTGCGGTCGTGTGTATTTTTGCGCTCCTCCCTATTGGCCCTATTATTTGCTGTGCTTTATTCTTCTTATTAAAAACTTAAAGTGGGTACCACTTTGGGTTATTGTGAGCTCCAGGGTGACCCTGTAGAGCCACTTATTTATTATTATTATTCTGTTTTGGTAGTGGGTTAATTAATTTGTTCTATTTCCTTAGAAGCTTATCTCTTTTTACTCTCTCTTAAATTTATATGAAGTTTCTTAAAATCATTTTCAGGGTTTAGGTTTTCTCTTAGAAGTTTAGTTCATCTACAGTTGGTTTATTGTGGTATCTTTGTTCGATAGAATTTGTGTGTACTCTGTATCTTATTCTCTATTGTTGGTTCTTCTATTTAGTTAGGCAATTCTCTACACTGTTGTTTATCCTAAATTTTGTACGCATATTTCGGGGTTTGCCCCTTGTCAAGCACATTTTTTACAGTAAATGTGGTCTCTTTTTGGGCCATTTTAGGGTGTCATTTTAGTTTAGGTTTTTGTATTAGAATTGTATATTCGGTAAGTAGGGCTTTTCTAAGGTTATTTGGGTAGGTAGTTAGTTCTTTTTAAGCATGTACTTTTCAGCAAATTTGGGGTAGTTCATTTCTTACTTGAGTCTATCTCTTCATCGGTGGTTAAACTCCATTCGGTAGGATTCACTTAGGCTTATTTGGCGAGGTTAGTTGGGTCGACTGGAACTACATCTCCTCCAGGTTCGACGTTACCCTTGTGCACAGTTTCCCACTCGTAAAGTTTGATTGTTCGTACACTTCCAACTTTACACCGCCCCACCCAACGGGGTGGGGGGGGGGGTAGTAATTGGCCAAAAATTGGGCATTTTTAGAGCAAATTTTGCAACATTTTTCAAAAAAGTCCAAGTTATTGGCTTAACGTGTTTATTGTCGCGAGAAATACACGTTTATAACGGTTTTGTGGACTTCTAGACTCAATATTGACCTTATTCTGGAGACAGAAACATGTGTAATGAAGTGAGCAATAAGTTAGGTTATTTAATTAGTTGAATTATAAGTTCATTTAGGTCTTCAGGATCCTCACCGGCTTCCTCAGTTGTAGGCCCTAATTCGTAAACCGTTACATCAACGTCAAACTTTTCCTCGATTTCATCCAAATCTTCTAAAGTAACCCCATGAAACTCTTCCCCGGGTTTGACCCATTGATCAATTAACTGGTAGTCTTTTCCTCAAGACCGTAAATGTTTGATCCTAAGGCAAACGCAAGGCATCTGAAGAAACATTTGTCATCTTCATAAGGTCTGCCATTCCTCTGATTAGTAATTAGTGCATTAAGCCCTTTGTTATTTTTAACATAATCAGGCAGATACCTAGCTTCACTAACAGGATAGATTAATGTAGAAGCAAACATTTGTAATTTCTAGGACTGTCCACTTCGTATTTGGACGCTGTTGTCTAACCCACTCTAAAATGTCTCCCCGGTCCAACTCGTAGAAGATTTTACTTAGATCCCCTTCATTCGAAATGTGAATAGGTTCATCGAAATGCCGGTTATTTCCGGATGGGTAATAATACCTGAGTTCCCCATCTTCGATGTTCCTAAGTACGAACCCGAAGGATAGATTAAATTTAAATTGCCACTTCTGCAGTTTAAAAACTACCTTAACTAGTTCCTTTAACTTAGAAGGATCTGTTACCCGGAAATTGTACCTGTTTTGGATACCGGGATTTACGAAATACCTAGTTCTAATCCTACTCCAATTTTCGCCATGAATTCTTGCTATGTCCTCCGGAAATCCCGCAACTAAACTCCTTGTAATACTAGGAGCATCCTCTGTAGGGAGATTAGAAAAATGTATTTGTCTCAAGGTCTGGGGATCTGGGACTTTTGGGGCTTCCCTGTGAGTCCTAAGATGACCCTGGTAGCCTTTATATGTCTTATACCACATATTTGTACACTGATAGGAGGGTACTTCGCTTGGATGAAACCTTTTAAAATGTTTAGTCATATTATGCTTCTCAGTAAAAACCTTTTTACATTTAGGGCAAGGAAAGAATGTTTTAGACGAATGCTCGAATTTATTATGACTTTGCAGTTCCAGGAGGGTAGAGAACGACTCATTACAAGTCGAGCATTTTGGAACACTGCTAGAAGTGGAGGGAATGTCAAGGGGTAAAGTTTGAGAATAAGTCCAAAACTCGTCACTTCCTATCATCTGTTCCCCATCCCACTCAGTTTTCATAAGGGCAACCGCTTTGTCTCTAAGGGCCTGTCATCTGTGGGTCATCCTTCCAGAGCCCACTCTCAGTAGCAGAATTTAGCTTAGATATCGCAGACATTTCGCTATCTAACCCCTTTGGATCCTTTCACTCGCTTTTCTGTATTTGCTCTTATTTGCCGTTTATATGTAATTAGTCGCTTTTATTAGGTTAACCGTTTATATCTCCTTATATGAACTTCTTGCTTTTACCAAGAGTACATAATACATAAGAGTATGACAAGCGTCATACGCTATGTATTATGAGCTCGCTACATCCTCTGCACGCTATCGGCTAACCCCCCCCCCCCATAGATCAGACCCCCCTTGACCCCGCCCCTATACATGTACGGCGTCCAAACGGGGGGTCGGGGTCTATGTTAGTATACTTACATGTTAAACTTGACGGGGCCCCAATTTGTGTATGGGGTTTAAGCTCGTATGATTTACACATCTGTGTACAAAATATACAAGCACGAGCCCGACCCCCCGTTTGGACGCCGTACATGCATAGGGGCGGGGTGAGGGGGGTCTGATTTATGGGGGGGGGGTCAGCCGATAGCGCGCATCGGATGTAGCGAGCTCATAATACATAGAGTATGCCAGCTGTCATACTCTTATGATTATGTACTCTTGCTTTTACTGACTTTGTCGTTTATATGTACGTTATCGTTTATATGTACTTATCGCTTGTATGCACTTCTCGCTTTTATGCACTTTATCGTTTATATGTACTTTCTCCTTTTATTAGATGTCACGTTTATATGTCCTTATATGAACTTCGTGCTTTTATTGACTTTCTATCCTTTTTATTAACTAGTACCCGATTAATTAACTAATTAGCTGCCAGCAATTAATAACTAATCAACTAATTAATAATTAACTAATTAACCGATAATTAACTAAAAACTTGCAGTTAGAGAGTAGAGAGCACTTAGAAACCGACCGCTCACGACGAAAGACCAAGTCAAACTGACGCTTTACCAGAAATTTCACCGTTTATATAGACTTTTGAGTTAGCTAATAGTTGCTTGGCTTACAGTTTACGTTGACCGTTTGCAGAAATATCTTAATTTTAATGTATGTAGTTGCTGAATTTGGCTTAGTTAATGCTAACTTTGAAACTTTTCCTTTATATGTATTCAATATAACGCTTCAAATTCGCTATTAGAGAGTAGAGAGAGCGCTTAACAACCGACCGCTCGCGACGACAGATCAAGTCCAACTGACGCGATATCAAAATTTTCATCCTTTATATACTTTTTAAACCCTACCGCCAGTACCTCTAGTATACTTCTAGTACCGCTTGAACTCCTAGTACTCCTTGAACTGCTAGTCCCCCTATACTCCCAGTATTCCTCTAGTACTTCTATTATTCCTTGCACTTCCTGAATTACTCAAGTACTGCTTATTCTCCTAGTATTCCCTGTTTCTGCCTTTGTTTATTGCTTCAAATTTGCACTTTGTATTAGAGAGAGCGATTAAGAACCGACCGTTCGCGACGACAGCAAGAGTCAGACTGACGGGGTACCCAATTTTTGTGTCCTTTTATGGGTTTTCCGATGCCCTAAGGGGGTAATTATCAATTCCCAGGTGGTAGAGATCAAAGGTGCCGACAGCAGGGGTAATCCATCAAATCTGACAGGTCATCCATCAAATTTGACAGGTACCGGAGGGGGCTCTAGTTGAAATTGTAATTTGAATGCAGAAGAGGGGGCTTAAAAGTAAGTATTGGTAGTTAATTTTCCTGGAATTGCTGTAATATTTGTCCGACGATGCTCAATCTTACTCCTTTTGGCCCGATTCTTGATCAATTTTTGATCCAATTTTGTTGATTTTGTTTTTCAATTCATCTAGAACTCTCTTGAGATAGACCATTTCACTTAGTTTTAGGTCAACTTGTATTATGTCAGAAGTTCCCTTGGTACAAGTTGACCTAAAACTAAGCGAAATGGTCTATTTCAAGAGAGTTCTAGATGAATTGAACAAAATGAACAAAAAGCGAACACAAAATGAACAAAATTTGAACAAAAATTGATCAAAAATCGGGCCAAAAGGAGTAAGATTGAGCATCGTCGGACAAAAATTACAGTAATTCCAGGAAAATTAACTACCAATACTTACTTTTAAGCCCCCCTCCTCTACATTCAAATTACAATTTCAACTGGAGCCCCCTCCGGTACCTGTCAAATTTGATGGATGACCTGTCAGATTTGATGGATTACCCCTGCTGTCGGCACCTTTGATCTCTACCCCCTGGGAATTGAAAATTACCCCCTTAGGGCATCGGAAAAACTATAAAAGGACACAAAAATTGGGTACCCCGTCAGTCTGACTCCTGCTGTCGTCGCGAACGGTCGGTTCTTAATCGCTCTCTCTAATACAAAGTGCAAATTTGAAGCAATAAACAAAGGTAGAAACAGGAAATACTAGGAGAATAAGCAGTACTAGGAGTAATTCATGAAGTGCAAGGAATAATAGAAGTACTAGAGGAATACTAGGAGTATAGGGGGACTAGCAGTTCAAGGAGTACTAGGAGAGCAAGCGGTACTAGAAGTATACTAGCGGTACTGGCGGTAGGGTTTAAAAAGTATATAAAGGGTGAAAATTTTGATATCGCGTCAGTTGGACTTGATCTGTCGTCGCGAGCGGTCGGTTCTTAAGCGCTCTCTCTACTCTCTAATAGCGAATTTGAAGCGTTATATTGAATAGATATAAAGGAAAAGTTTCAAAGTTAGCATTAACTACGCCAAATTCAGCAATTAAATTCATTAAAATTAAGATATTTCTGCAAACGGTCAACGTAAACTGTAAGCCAAGCAACTATTAGCTAACTCAAAAGTCTATATAAACGGTGAGATCCTAGGTACATCGTCAGTTTGACTTGATCTTTCGTCGTGAGCGGTCGGTTCTAAGTGCTCTCTCTACTCTCTTACTGCGAGTTATTACTTAATTCTCGGTTAATTAGTTAATTATTAATTAGTTGATTAGTTATTAATTACTGGCAGCTAATTAGTTAATTAATCGGGTACTAGAGAACAAGGGATTGTATCCACCACGTCTGAAGAACACTAGCGCAAATTAAGATAAGTTTTCAACATTTTTAGAATGATTTTATTAATCAGTTTAGCGTCAATTAAGGGGGCGCTTCCATTATCGGGATTATTGATGTAAAATTTGGACCGATTGCTCAATTTTAAAGAAATCCCAACTGAAGTTACTTTGGTTGGCGGGGCATGTTTTGACAAAATTTCAGTAACTGAGACCATCCGCTTGGCTAGCTACCATTATGGCTTAAAAATCGAAATTTTATTAAAGCCCCAAACGATTAACTCGAATGCACTGTGTGAAAGAGCATAAAAAGAGCTTTACAACGATGTGCATATCACTTCTGTACGTGGTTTCTATCAAAAGTTACAGGCGGTTGAATAATTGGCAAATTTACGTTGACCATTCCCATTTCGTTTAGCAAAGTAAAAACTAACAGTTCGAAAATGAATTCTAAAGGATATTTCATGATGCTTTTGTGTTGGATTTGTTTATTATTTTATAAAATGCACTACGCAACTTATTAAATCATAATATATGTGCAAAACAAAAGCAATTAGAGCGAAATTTTCCAATTTAACTTTCTCATAAATGCTACGACCAAAGTTGCTCAAACTTTGCATGTACGTTTATTAAAGAGGTACGCAGGGGCACTTTTTTCATTTTTTGTTTAAACCTTAAATTCCGTGAGATATCGACTTCTAAAGTTTTTGAACATTTATAAAATACTCAAAATTGCACAAATTAAAAAAATGAAAAAAGTGCCCCTGCATTAGGTCCGTTTATAGATTTGTGCAAAATTTGAGCTACTTTTATTTAGCCGTTAATGAGTGACACCATTTTGAAAATTTGAAATTATCCCTCTTGTGTAAGTTACAAGCCAAGCAATAAATTTTTCAAACTCAGCAAATTACTAGTACTTAGCACCAACTATCGTTGCTGAAAATTTGAAAGAGATTGGTTGAGAATTGAATGCAGGAGAGCCGGTCCCGGTAATGGAAGCGCCCCCTTAAGTTTATCCCCGCACGCTAGAGAGAGAGAGCCACACAAAGCTTAAGGGTACTTAGTAACAGAGCCTAAAGGAAATGGTGTGTTTTGTGCTTGCTCTAAATTTTATGCTGTACATACTGTGGCTATAAACCAAGGCTATTTGACTGGCTCACTTTGTGAGCGTGTGAGCAATAAATTGCAAAAGTATCAGATCTACATGTAATATTATCTTTTTTCCAGCAAAATGGAGAATTAGCTAATTGGAAACAAAGGTTTCCCGGGCATAGTCGATTGTTGGGCACGGCCGGCCTTCATCTCTGGCAAAACACAACGACGTTCCATTCTATAAGTCTAATCTTTTAATCTTCTTGTTCTTTAATGTGGCTTAGCTTTGGTTTACACTTTACTTGAGTGCTCTTTTGAGTTTTGTCCCAGTTGCAAACTTAAAATATCAACTAACTACTGATTAAAATTATTGTTTGGTGGTGACAATTTAGTTGGGACAGAGGTGGGCATGGCGGGTGAAAAAGGTCCCGCTGTGTCTGCTCCTGTTGTTCAAATAAGTTTTCAGTAAAATGGGTAATCCTAAGGGGATACCGTAAGGAGATTTTAGCAATATAACCATATTAAATTTATTCTGAATTATGCTTTAAATTTAATTTTAAAGATCTATGTCGGAGGAAATGTGTATACGTTTTCAAAGATACGGAGTTTTCACCTCTATCGGGTACTAGTTAATAAAAAGGATAGAAAGTCAATAAAAGCACGAAGTTCATATAAGGACATATAAACATGACATCTAATAAAAGGAGAAAGTACATATAAACGATAAAGTGCATAAAAGCGAGAAGTGCATACAAGCGATAAGTACATATAAACGATAACGTACATATAAACGACAAAGTCAGTAAAAGCAAGAAGTTCATATAAGGAGATATAAACGGTTAACCTAATAAAAGCGACTAATTACATATAAACGGCAAATAAGAGCAAACACAGAAAGCGAAGCGAAGTACCCTCCTATCAGTGTACAAATATGTGGTATAAGACATATAAAGGCTACCAGGGTCATCTTAGGACCCACAGGGAAGCCCCAAAAGTCCCAGATCCCCAGACCTTGAGACAAATACATTTTTCTAATCTCCCTACAGAGGATGCTCCTAGTATAACAAGGAGTTTAGTTGCGGGGTTTCCGGAGGACATAGCAAGAATTTATGGCGAAAATTGGAGTAGGATTAGAACTAGGTATTTCGTAAATCCCGGTATCCAAAACAGGTACAATTTCCGGGTAACAGATCCTTCTAAGTTAAAGGAACTAGTTAAGGTAGTTTTCAAACTGCAGAAGTGGCAATTTAAATTTAATCTATCCTTCGGGTTCGTACTTAGGAACATCGAAGATGGGGAACTCAGGTATTATTACCCATCCGGAAATAACCGGCATGTCGATGAACCTATTCACATTTCGAATGAAGGGGATCTAAGTAAAATCTTCTACGAGTTGGACCGGGGAGACATTTTAGAGTGGGTTAGACAATGGAGTGGGTTGGAGTGGACAGTCCTAGAAATTACAAATGTTTGCTTCTACATTAATCTATCCTGTTAGTGAAGCTAGGTATCTGCCTGGTTATGTTAAAAATAACAAAGGGCTTAATGCACTAATTACTAATCAGAGGAATGGCAGACCTTATGAAGATGACAAATGTTTCTTCAGATGCCTTGCGTTTGCCTTAGGATCAAACATTTACGGTATTGAGGAAAAGACTAACCAGTTAATTGATCAATGGGTCAAACCCGGGGAAGAGTTTCATGGGGTTACTTTAGAAGATTTGGATGAAATCGAGGAAAAGTTTCACGTTGATGTAACGGTTTACGAATTAGGGCCTACAACTGAGGAAGCCGGTGAGGAGCCTGAAGACCTAAATGAACTTATAATTCAAAATCACGAAAGATATCAGGAAATTACAGACATTGCAGCTAAACTTATCCGCCGACCTTTGGGAAAGAGATCTAGAAAAATTGCCTTAAACATTTACGAGAATCACTTCTCCTTTATTAAAAATTTGTACAAATTTACCCAAACTTGGAAATGTTCAAACTGCGACAAACTGTTTCATCGGCATGGCAACTTCATCCGACACTCCAAGGGTTGTGAGGTGGGCATCAAGCACATCTTTCCTGGGGGAGGAGTAGGACCTACAAAAACTATCCTACATAAGATCACTGAGCTAGGAATCCATGTCCCAGAATGGTACTACCCCTTTCGCATAGCATACGATTTTGAGTGTATGTTCAAACCAACAAACAAGAAAGGCGGACCAAAGTTGACTTACGAACAAGAACTTATCCCTGCATCAGTTTCAATTGCATCGAATGTCCCGGGGTATGAGAATCCAAGGTGTATGATAACTACTGGAGATCCTTACGAACTGGTGGTCCGTATGAAAAATTATATGGAAGAGATAGCCGATAAGGCCTACGAACTTCTAAATGAAATTTATGAACCTACACTAGTAGGCTTGACCGAGCACGAGAAGCTTTTGTCCGAATTTGAAAACTGGCTTAGGTCTGTTCCTACTCTAGGTTTTAACTCCGGACGATTTGACATGAATCTTATGAAGTCCAGTTTGATGATTGAATGATCAGGAAACTAGGTTCGTAGTAAAAAAGAACAATAACTATATGGCTCTCTGTACTCCTAAGTTATACTTCCTCGACATCAGTAACTACCTGGCACCCGCAACCTCCTATTCAAAATGGCTTAAAAGTTTCAAAATCCCAGAACAAAAGTGTATTTTCCCCTATGAAGCATTTACCTCCTTAGAGTTTTTGGATCAAGGCTTTCCTAGTAGGGACATGTTCTATTCCACTTTGAGGCAGCAAGCCATTTCCGACGAAGATTACGCAGCATTCACAGAGGGTTGGGCGAAACATAACATGGAAACCATGAGAGACTCTTTGATTCACTACAACAACCTTGGCCCTTCCTCCAAGCGACGGAAAAAATGGTAGACTTCTGGAAAAATATGGGAATCGACATGTTTAAAGGTGGGGCAATTTCTCTCCCAGGGCTAGCCTACAAAAGAATGATGCAGAAACTTCTCAAACACACTCATCTTCCTCTTTGGAATAGGTTTACTCGAAATTGGCATAAATTAATTAAAGATAACATTGTTGGGGGTCCTAGTTTAGTCTTTCACAGATACCATGAAGCAGGAGTTACTGAAATTACAAATGGGTTCAAAGTTGCACAAATTTTTGGGTTCGACGCCAATGCCCTATATCTCTGGTGCACAATGCAGGATATGCCCACTGGTCTGTACGCCGAATGGAAACCCACTAAAGAGGGAAAATTCAAACGGGTCCACCAAAGAGGCAGGAAAGAAGCGATGTGGCTTGAGTATATGGCAATGACTATGGGAGTTACAGTGGAACATGCCTCCAATGGAGGGCAAAAGCGAATAGGTAAAGCTAAAGTTGATGGGTGGGTCCCTGAAAAGAAATTAGTCCTACAATTTCAAGGGTGTTACTTTCACGGTCATGGATGTGAGTTGGATAGAAATAAAGATCAGGATGACAGAAGGCAAAGAAGGGAAAGAACAGAGCGGGTCTCCCAGGTAATTAAGGATAGTGGTTTCGATTTGATTGAAAAGTGGGAATGTGAATTCGATAAAGACCTAAAACACTCCCCGGACATGCAAGAGTTTATGGACAAGCATTTCAACCTTCCAAAGAAAAAGTCAGTCCTTAGTTTTGCTGAGATGGTCACTCAAGTTCAAGCTAACAGGTTATTTGGACTAGTAGAGGTGGACATAGAGGTACCCGAAGATAAAAAGGAATACTTCGCAGAGATGACGCCTATTTTCAAAAATGTAGAAATTACTAGGGAAGACGTAGGGGATCATATGAGGAAGTTTTGTGAGGAAAATGACCTGATGACACAACCTAGGAGGGGCCTGATTGGAAGTTATTTTGGTAAGAAAATTCTTCTAGCTACTCCTCTAATTAAGTGGTATCTAAAACACGGGCTTAAAATCACTAAAATTTATCAAGCGATTGAATTCAAACCGAAGGCCTGTTTCAGAGAACTAGGAGATGAAGTCACCTACCATCGATCTGCAGCTGATTCTGATCCGGACCTAGCAGTAAAAGGGGAAATGTTTAAACTTTTGGGAAATTCTTATTACGGTAGAACTATAACTAACGTGGAAAAACATACGGACGTTAAATTTTGTCAGAGATCCGGTGCAAGTAGAGAGGTAAATGGTTGGAGATTCAGAAGGTTAGATGATCTAGGAAATGGAGTCTACGAGGTTCATTCTGCAAAATCCAAAGTTGTCCACAGACTTCCTGAGTTAGTAGGGTTCTTTGTCTATCAATATGCAAAGCTAAGGATGCTACAATTCTACTACGATTGCCTCAAACCAAACTTACGACCGGGGACGTTTCAACTTTGTCAGATGGACACCGATTCCCTATACTTTGCCTGCTCCTCTACTGATTTAAATGACTGCGTCCCACCCGAAAACAAAGAAAGCTGGAAAATTGCTCTGAAAAACTTTTTTTTATTAGACTCTACTCAGAAAAGAATTCCAGGACTGTTTAAAGAAGAGTGGAAGGGTGAAGGCATTATAGCTCTCTGTAGTAAAACTTATTTCGCATGGGGTAAAACTAATAAGGTGAGTCATAAGGATGTCAGTAAGAAATTGAATCATTCACTATGGAAAATTTTATGAAGGTACTGAAAACTGGTTGCACAAAATCAGGGGAAAATAGAGGACTTAGCAATGTAAATAACGCCATGACTATGTACCACCAAATTAAAAACGCGCTAAGTTATCTTTACCCTAAACGTGAGGTCCTTAGCGATGGTGTTACTACGAGGCCCCTGCTAAAATAAACCCTCTAGCTTCAAACGGAAATGTGTTTGCATGGTACTTACTGAGAATAAGGCAATATAAGAAGAAGAAGAGCATATACAAAACCCAAAAAATATAAAAATACAAAACTACCAAAAAACAGATAAAATAAAAAACCCAAAAACCATTAATGCGGCCTGGGTGATAGCTCAGAAGGTTCCCAAGCCCTTCCGGTAAACCGGTAAAATCGCAGAGGGATGGTGATATTACAGGGGTGGGTTAAAGGTTTAAAGGGTTTAAAGGGTTAAAGGGGTGGGTTGGCATATGAGTGGGAAGAGCATCTCAATCCAGGGATTACTGCTCGTAATGCTCGCCCTATACTACTGACATCTAGACAAATGTTACGCGAACTTAGCTGCAACGGGTTATGCTCATCAGAACTCCAGTACAGGATCAATTGTTATCCCAACTGTGATTCTAAGGGCAACCATTTCAATTCTACTGAAATTTCTACTGAATTTTAATAAACAAACATTTTTCTATTTAATTTTGCTGCAACTATCTGTTTTAGCATTAAGGTTGGGTCTTATCTCGATTACCCCTCCCCCCACCACTCAAAACAAGGAGGGATGAATAATTTGCGCAGTGATAATACTACTTCCATAAACAAGAAGATTAATTAAGGGTAGATAGTATTATATGCCAACGTTAACTGTTTACTGAATGCAGAGGCAGATATGTGAAAGTTCGCGATCAGGTAGAGAACTCTATTGAAATACAGAAGGCCGCAAACTGAAATATAGGAATTCGTAAGGTGCAGTTGACAAGTAATAGGAATAGGTAAATGGGATTGAGGGTCTACTAAATTCAGCAGTTGAAATTAATTAGAAATGTTCAGAGTCTTTCGGCCCTTATCCCTTAGACTCTGACTAGATTGTGACAATTAGGATAGCAGAATTAAACATTTAAACTCAAAACCCTTGAAACTTAACCAAATTGGCTAAAATTTGGTATGGGTATGCTTTCGACTGCGCTGAGTTCAAATATCGCAAAATTTTTCGATTTCGCGAAATTCGAGTTTTTTCGATTTTTAAGGGGGAGCCAAGCAAAACCGAATAATGTTTTGTCTTCGATTTTGCCGAAAAGATGTATATTGGAATTCTTGGGGTCGTAGAACACGAATCTGAAGTTCGTTTTTCGAATCGTTAGCTCAGTATAAGCTAAAGATTTAGGCTTAACACGTAAGCTTTTACTGAGCTAACGGAAAGCTGAATCGAAAAACGGACCTCAGATTCGTGTTCTACGACCCAGAAACCCCTACATACATCTTTTCAGCAAAATCGAAGACAAAAAGTTTTTCGGTTTTCCTTGGTCCCCCCTTAGAAATCGAAAAAACTCGAATTACGCGAAATCGAAAATTTTTGCGATATTTGAACTCAGCGTAGTCGAAAACATCCCCATACCAAATTTTAGCTCATTTGGTCAAGATTTAAGGGTTTTTTAGTGGTGGAGGGGGTAATTGAGATAAGACCCTTAAAGGTTTAGTTGAAATTGCCAAAATTGTTAAAGTTTTTAGGTAAACCAAGAGAATCCGATTTTGCTGAAAATATGTACAGAGGTTTTTTGGGCTCTGTCGAGGTCTCAGCAAACGAACACCTGTTTTTCGGCTCAACTATTCATTAGCACTCTATTTTAGGCTAAATTGCGAGCTAGCAAAAGAAACAACGAAAACCTAGACCGAAACACTGTCTTGAGTTTACTTTTCAGCGAACTCTGAAAATATACAACTTTTCATGAAAGTCGTAAAAATGTTTGGTAGGTCGGCTCCCCTTCAACTGCAGTTTTCTCCTTAAAAGCTTAACTTTAAAACTTTGCAGATTGGTCAATAATTTATTGAAATGGATCCATGCTAAATTTCAGCAAAATCGGTTAAAAACTGCAAGTTACACACAGGGATTCGCTCGGATCACCCTAGTACAGGATGACGCTACATTGAAGGTGTAATCAATGTCTGTTAATGAAATGAGTAAATATCTTCTTTCGCTGTTTTATTTTATTTAAAATCTTCCAAACACAAAGTTTTTTTTAAAATCTCAAATGGTGAAAAGTTGGACATTGCGTAAGCAAAAATTTTATTATTATTTTAACTCTTTTCACATATGCAGAGAGTTAATTTTAACTCTACCAGTTTTAACTCTTTTAACTCTTTTCGCGAATGCACAGAGTTAATTTTAACTCTGCCAGTTTTAACTCTTTTAACTCTTTGATTTTTAATCCTGCAGAGTTAAGAGTTAAAAACATGCAGAGTTAAATTTAACTCTGCGCATTCATGAAAAGGGTTAAAAGAGTTAATTTTAACTCTACTCTACTCTACTCATTCGCGAAAAGGCCCCTAGTTTTAATATTAGATTATGATCTTTCCAAATTCAAAATTATATAATTCTTAAAGAAACAGCCCTTAAACTGTCGAAAGCTTTAAAAATAAAATATAACTAGATTCTGTTTCTTGAATACAAATTTATTTTAGTTATATGCTTAATTTAGGCAAATTCTATTTAACAGTATTAAAGGGTGAAAAGGAAGAATGAATAAATATGTACCAAAGTAATTGGAAATGTAGAAATAGGAGTAAAAGCAGTAAAGATTAGTTAAAATTCCTACAATTAATACCATCCAGAAAAATAAAATATTTACCAAGCCAGGGAAATTTTTCCGGGGGAAAGAATTCCCTAGTGAAAATTTTCCGGCGGGGAAAAATTTCCCTAGTGAAATTTTTCCGGGGGAAAGATTTCACGGGGGAAAATTTTCCCTGTGACACCGTCTATGTACTGAGAGAATAATGGCAAAGCTAGAAATTTCTTATCTTTGCACCTAAAAATGCGGGACTGGTCCCAGAATGGGGTTAAAGAGCACCAAAATAGTATATATATTTAGAAAGTTTCATCCACTTTCATAAAGATATAAAGACTATATATAGCGTCAAATTTACACAAAGCGATACCAGCACCTCAAAGGTTTCCACTGTGAATTTATTTCATAATTTATATGCTGAAACAAATCCAACATTGATAAGTTTTAGTGGTATTTCGTTAACATTACGTATGTCTGAAGTCCTTGAGGCCAGTTCTGTAAAGACAGCATCTGCTAACGGAAGAAACAATGCACCAAAATAACTTGGACACTTTATGAAGCTTAATTAGTAGAATTTACTGTTTGAATAGGTCGCGGCAACTATGGAAGTCAAATTTAGTATTGTCTTGTAATAACGATTATCCCATAGTGCTAACAGGATTCCAGTACAAGTAGCAAAGGAAGGTGTGATTGTTTGACTTGAAAAATGACTGGAAATACAGTTAAGCTTGCATTTTGGCAAAACTAAGTCGGATCGCCGGATCGGATCGACCGATCCAGGACCCGGATAGACTAGATCGGATCGGCTATTTTTTCTCCGATATGATCCACATCACTACTAATCAGTATGCAGTTAGCATATGTAATTGACAACCTTGGCTTAAAGATTGTCCGACTCTAGCTTCGCATGTTAGTCTTCGCGTCACCTCTTCCAAAAAAGTTTGGATTTGGAATCCATGTTAGTCTTCGCGTCACCTCTTCCAAAAAAGTTTGGATTTGGAATCCAACATGAATGCTAGAAGGTTTGAATACAGTTTGTTCACAACCTTAAGGAGCTTTCCACAATGAGTAGTAGAATGACAATTTCTTAGACACCCGCTGTTTTATTAGTAAGTGATGTAAAATAACAAACAGTAACCAAACTATAAAAACATAAAAACAAAACAAACAGTGTTATCCAATACTTATAACAATGATAGATCGTGAAGGTCAACAATAACCAACCCTATTCAATAATGACAAATGACAAATATTTAACATAATTAAATTACGTCAGCAGAAATTAGTAGACAAGAGTAGTATATAAAAGCTAGTGTTGTGCATTGGCCGGTGCGGCTAAGGGCTAGCCAATGGCCGGCCAAGTCATTGGCCGAGAAAATCTCGGCCAGTTGGCTTGGCCGGCCAACGGCCAACTGGCTGGCCGTTGGGCGTTGGCTGGCCAATGGCCGAGTGCTGGCCAAGCTCAAAGTTACTGATCTTGGGTGTTAACTGTGTTGAAAACTTTAATTTTGCTGCATAAACGTTATATTAGATACAGTACTACAGATTTTCACTTAGATGTTGACAATTTGTATCGTTATTAGCGTTATTCTACAATTAAATTTGCTAATTGCATGCAAATTTTAAGTGTGCTAACAACGTAGTTTTTAAATTTGTCTGGCGGTGAACGTCTCATCACTTTATTGCGGTCCTCCAGCAAAATTAAAACAGAGTTATCGCGGGTTGGAGCTAAATGTTTGGAAAAACTATTTCACAAATATTGTAAGTTGTAAATTGTACTATTGAAATAAAGTTTAATTGTTGACGCCTAATTAAGCACGGTAGACGAATAAAAATAGTAAATTCCAGCTCGCCAACGTTGACAAATAGATAAAGAACGGCCAATAGCTTACGGCCAAGAAACAGCCAACGGCCAACGAGCGGCCAACGGCTAACCAGTTGGCCGTTGGCCGGCCAACGGCCAATTGGCCGGCCAACTTCAAACTCCGGCCAAGCCAAGCCAAGCCAACCATGGAAATTTTCGGCCAACCCCAACACTAATAAAAGCTTTACGAGTACAACTTTACGAAATCTTAGAAACTTGTGTGAACTCTGAAAGCTTGACAGCGGAATAAACTATTCTCGCTACCTGGGATTATAGCAACTACTAGAGTTCTCGACGGAAAGTGTAGGAGTATTTTTCAATTCTCTAGATTCCCATTTCAACATTTCAACATCACAACATTGCAACAGTTCTATCCAGTGTCTAACTCACAGTTTCTTCTAAGAAGTTAGTTGGTTAGAGCTAGATCACTATCAAACTTGACAGGAAGAGACCGTTTATACTTCATATCCAAGTAACTAGGAATCCAACTTGTGTTAAAAAGAACACAGTCATAATTGTCTATCAGAACCACGAAGCAGTAAATTCAAATTTAAGAAGAATTTCACGCAAACACCATTTCAAGCAATGTTGAAACGAGAATGCCAAAAGAATGTTTGATTCAAGGTTTACAATATTATGCCTTTGACTTGAATCAAAAACAGTCACCGCAGAGTTGAACTCAACACGAACAAAACAAAAACAAAAGCACATTAAATTAAAAATATATTTTTAGCAATAATATCAAGAGTACGCAATAGAAATATACATAGTGTTAAACTGAAACTCTTACGTAAACTACAACGTACGTATATACAATATTAAGTATTACTGTTAAATTCGTTTTGTTAGCTAATTTTACTAAGTATATATTGTAACGTTATTGGACACGTTATTCTATTACGTACTCTTGGTGAACACAAAAACTGAAAAATCACAGCTCTGCTCTGCCCTGCTTTCCAAGCATCTCAGTTGCGAAAGCTGCCGCATTCTCACCCGCAATTCTGCCAAACACAACACATTCTAACAGGGAATTTCCGCCAAGTCTATTTTTCCCATGTACTCCTCCGGTCACTTCTCCCGCCCCGTACAGACCCTGTAGAGGTTTTGGATTATCCGACGGGCCTGCTAAAATTTCAGCCTTCGGAGTAATCTGTAGGCCTCCCATGGTATAATGAATGCTGGGAGTGATTTTGGCCACATAAAGGGTCTCATCTGGATCAAACAAGACAGGAAAAACACGTTTCCCGAAGGCATCTTCGCCGTGATCGGCACTGGCTTTGTAGTCAGCAAAGGTCTTCGCTAGAGCTCCCTGCTTTATGTTCAGCGCAGTCTCCAGCTCTTTGGCGTTTTCATACTTCTAAAAATAGAAACAGCACTTCATGAATCCGTTCATACTCATCTTCCCAACAATATCGCCTACCAATTAGAATCCTCTCAAACCGTCCCTATATGAGTACGGGGTACAGAAAATGTGGATCGGTCTTTTGCAGAACTTACGCGTTAAAGAATAGATTGATTAGGTATGGATTAGACTGATAAGGTGACAAGCATCTCAGCTTGCATGTTTAACATTTCATGTACAAAATAAAAGCTTGTGATCGCTCGTTGGAAGGGAGAGCCCTCTAGGAGCGATGTGAGATGAGGTAAATGTGTAGGAAAACAAGAAGCCTAGTGTCCAGAATCTATGCGGTTTTCCTCTCAGTTACATGAAGTACGTTCGTCCTTTGCGGCAGAGTTCCAAATTAAGCTCGACATATTGCTTAAAACACGATTAAAAGAGTTCGTAAAGATGGCAAAGAAAGAAATCAGGATTTTCTCAGCTAAGCAAAGGAAAAAGTATGAAACCCAAATGGCTGCGACGCGACCTTCCACCATCCAATCCAGACCATAAAACAGAAATTAGCATGTAAACTTACACTAAAAAATCCTAACTTTTGCCAATAAAAGTTGAAAGCAGGCCATCCAAATCCATCCACAGCTGCCGTATTCATCACCAACAGGGCTGTATACGCGTTCACCAGACTGTCAAAGGCACAATCTTTCAAGATGGCATCTGTCAGATGATCACGACGTGCTGTAAGGATAAAAAAATTACAACATTACAAGAGTATATATTACTAAAAGATTCACTGCGTGGAACAGAGAGCTTGAACTCAACATGAATTCGAAAGTTCGGAAAGGAATTTAGAATATACATATAATCTATTAATTTTTTCTCAAAGTCCACTACCATCACAGAACTTCTCAAACGTGGATTTTCAAGTTTAGTTTTCAACTTTTCTGAAAAATCCACTGATTTCGCTAACCGTTAAATTTCGAAAATGAAATAAGGCACTAAACTAATTAATCTATACAAAAATTATTTAGAATTATCTAGAAAACTGTCTGACCCAGCTCGCTGGCAAATCGTTGACCCTCCTGATTCAGCAAAAGGGCTCCCTTTCCTCGGAGCGCTTCTGCTGCTAAAAATTTGGTGGTCTTCTGTGGATCTTTGGCGTCCACAAATCCGGTTGGATGGATTTGAACTGCTTCCATGTCCACAAGGTGAGCTCCTAAACGACGAGCCATTTTGACACCGGATCCATCAGCGAACGGACCGTTTGTAGTAGGAAAGTTCATTTTGTCCGGGGCAAATTCGGTCAGGAGGGATTCTGCAGTGTGATCATTACTGAAGCCACCTAAAACGTTATGCTAAAAAGCAAATCAGTCATTCAACATTTGAAAATTAAATAGAGATGATGCGACATGAAATGCTGCTACTCGCTCGTTGAAGTATCCACAATCTGAAGAACAACTTTTAATGAAAAAGCAAAAAATTCTTCAACTTCAGGTGGTCCACCTACAGACCTCTCTTCATTTATGTTGAGTTAATCATCCCCGTATGATCAAGGTCCATGGCACTTGACATTTTATAAAGTCAGCAATTCGTGGACAATGTGAAATATGCAAGTCTACACGACAACAAAATAAAAGTTCAACCAACATTACGATTATACCTTAAAATCAAAACACCCCTGAATTCCGAAAAAATTTGATTTTTGACGTTTAAATAAAAATGATATTCAGGAAAAAGAAACGACAAAATTTTGATGAAATCCGAATTTAAAAATGGCTGATTGTATAGTTAAAGTGAAGCCCATCAGCATATTATGAATTGCAGATGAGTGTCAACATTGACTTTAGAAGCGGTCCAACCTAATATTTGCAAACCTGACAAATGAAAAACTACAATGTTGTTTGTTTCAAAAATACTGTAACGCCTGTACCAAATTGTAGGTATAGGTATATACAGCTCAAAAAGTCCTTAACCAACCAGTCGTCAGTATCACAGCATCTGCCTTGATTTCATCTTCGTGCAGTGCATCACCATCACCAGCATGCTCTATCTTCACTCCAGTCACCCGGCCGCCGCTCTTATCACTGCTGCTGCCGGTTATAAGTTCAGTAACCTTCGTCTTCAGCAAAATTTCAACCTTAGCACCGTTGCTGATCAGTTCATCAATTTTTGCCTTCATCTGACGGATGATACCAATGCCGACAGGCAAGGGCTTACCTTCATTCGGAGACGGAATCCTAAATCAAAAGCGAACAGCTCACATTAAGGTTCATGTTCTCATAGTATATATCGTTATTAAACACAAGATTTGCATAAAGAATCGGGCCATACTAAATCATCGTATCCTACTATCTAATAAAGCCCAGCAGAACCGCCACAGAAATTACTTCTTGGGTTTAAAAAGTTTTCCCACCACAAAATCTGAACTTCATACGAGAGCAACAAATACAATTACTTCAGTAATATCAAGGGTATATATATATATATTATAATGATAAGAATACTACGTGCGTGACAGCAGCCAGGCTCTCTGATCTCAGAGGATGACTCGCCCCGTTTCCCCCAAATGCGTACCTAGTGAATCAAACAATGAGTTGCTAATTGCTATACATGTTTTCAAAAGCTGGAAACAGGAAAAACTCTGACACTGCAATGAGAGTAGTGTGTATACTCATTTGCGACAGTACGCAATTGCGGGGAATGGAGTGGGCTGTTATGTATTGCGAGCTGATAGCAAAGAGCCTGATACCAGACATGTGCAGGAGGGGAAATGAGTGGGGTTGACTGTGAAGCGGCGACCGCAGGCCGCTGGAAAACCGGATTTTTCATTCCCCGAAGCACATGTACGCTGACTACTGTCACACTCATCATAATAATATTTTGGCATTACCAATGAGTTCTAGGAACTGAATGCCCTCCGCACAAATTGATATCATTCAAATTGATTCCGACGTCATCTAACAGCCAATGAATACAATCCTTGCTTTGGTGCGTCAGTACTCTAACCAGCTCTTCATCATTTGTATAATCACCAGCTGCCATTGTATCAATCATGAACTTTTCAGCAGAATCTAAGACAAATTGACATCAAAGCCTAGATCCTGTAAAGGTAAAACTTAATCAAAAGTAAGGAAATCCCTCTCCAAATTGATCTAAACACGCTGTCTTGCGCCATACTAGTGGGACGCATAAGGGTCACCGGACCACTAAAAACTTCGCTTCGCTGTGCGGTGCTGCTGTCATGCTGTACCTTTACAGAAACCTCAGTACATAGACTCGCTGCTCAAGCTCATGCAAAACTTGGTACTGAGAAACCATTCCTGTGTTTAGTATGGTCATTCTCTAGCGTTTGCCGTGTTGATAATAAGCATACATACTGTCCCCGGAAGGGCGATGGGTAGAACGTCCTCCTCTTTATTTTCGACCCCATTTGATCCCCCAGAATTTATTACTAACTTTTGGTTCCCCAACTTTGGCTACCCCTCCCCAGCATTTTTGCAGGTTAAAGGTTAGCTAAATTTGGGCGCAAAATCGTTTTAAAATTATGTAAAACGCCTAAAACAATAAAAACCAGCCTTGTTTTACAAAAAGCGCTGAAATACTGTAAATTTTGCGTTTCAGAACATTTTTGGGAACTTCTAAGGTCCAAATTTGGGGAGGGTCCCCGGCCCCTGACATTTAAATGTTGACTACAAAAGTTTCGAGATTCACCCATTAGCCAATAATTCCAGTGAAACTATAGTTAGACGCAGAAAAAGGCCTTAACGAAGTGATGACTATCACGACATGAAATGAAGCCAACATTGTTGAATAAAGCAAATGATCCTTTCTTATGCCCTTCCTTTTAAGTCTATATAAACAAGAACCAAAAATGCTCCTTCGTCGCATGTAAAATACATATGAGTACTCTCAGGCAGGTTGTACAAAAACGGAAACTAGCCTGTAAAATGCATATGAGTGGCGTTGAGGTTGTAAATTAAGGAAAACAAGTTGCAACGGCTTAACATATGAGCCTGTCCTACAACGAGGCTCATATTGGCGTCACAGTGCAGCCTTCTTAAAGATCATCAGGTCATCATATTAAGGAAAAAACGAATGAATAGACATAACATGTTAACATTGTGGCTTGAAAGAAATGGACAGAACGAAGTGAACTGCGACACCTCAAGTTGAACTGTACCTGCAAGCTGATGTTTCCCGAAACACCATGGCACCCACTATTTCCGGAAACACTATAGTACAGTACACACCTACTGTATTCTCGGAACACTGTGACACACACTACTCTCACATACGTAATGCTTTCCCCACATGGCTCTGAGTCAGAGCGCAAAGTGGCATGCCGTATAATGCGTATGCACAGTATAATGTCTTAGCGGCAAGATGTGTGAAGGACAATTTTGTAATGAAAAGCTTTATATACGTGCTATTTATATGAAGGTCAAATATCGACAAATTATATTCTGACATACGCCAATATGAGCCTCGTTGTAGGACAGGCTCATATGTTAAGCCGTTGCAACTTGTTTTCCTTAATTTACAACCTCAACGCCACTCATATGCATTTTACAGGCTAGTTTCCGTTTTTGTACAACCTGCCTGAGAGTACTCATATGTATTTTACATGCGACGAAGGAGCATTTTTGGTTCTTGTTTTCCATTCTTTTACATATGTATGCGCAAAAAAGAACCAACCAACCAACCAAATTTGACCACTTTTGAAAAATTTCATTTTTGACCGAAAATCGCCTAAGTCCCCACCCCACCCCACCACAGCACTCTACAGCCACTTTGAGCATGCAGTTCTATGACAAAAGTCGCTCAGCTCGCTTAGGGCTTTCATTTGGAACCAAATTTGACCACTTTTGAAAAATTTGATTTTTGACCTAAAATCGCCTAAGTCCCCACCCCACCCCACCACAGCACTCTACAGCCACTTTGAGCATGCAGTTCTATGACAAAAGTTGCTCAGCTCGCTTAGGGCTTTCATTTGGTACCAAATTTGACCACTTTTGAAAAATTTTATTTTGGACCACCTGACCCCTTACCGACCTGACCCCTCAGACGGTCAAGTGGAGCCAGCCCAGCAAAATGGGTGCGTTGTACAGCAAAACCGACACCGGAAATGAGCTGGGCGCACCAGAAAACCCCTATAGAGAAAGTTTTGAGAGGCCAAGTAGAGCCTAGTATGGACTTCCAGGAAACGGTTGCCGACATGACCCTCCAGACGGCAAAGTGGAACCAGCCCAGCAAGATGGATAAGTCGGACGGCAAAACGGACACCGGAAATGAGCTGGGCGCACCAGAAAACCCCTATAGAGAAAGTTTTGAGAGGCCAAGTAGAGCCTAGTATGGACCTCCAGGAAACGGTTGCCGACATGACCCTCCAGACGGCAAAGTGGAACCAGCCCAGCAACTTGGGTCAGTCGGGCAGCAAAAGTGATAGCGGGAATCGATTCTCCGTCCGCAAAAACCTTTGCACGCAAGATTTGAGCCTTCCAGGTCGCAAAATAAGCGAAAAAACTAAGTTCAAAGTTGGACCCAAAATTCACCAACTTTGGCAGGCCAGTACCCAAAAATTACGCCCCCGGCAGGAAAATCATATAGCAATTGAACGACCCTGATATGTGTCCTATTTAGCCATATAGGCAGTATTGCCCCATATATAGCCCAGTCTGACTTATTAAGGTGACATTGAAGCATACTTTTTGGCCATTTTAGCGTTTTGACCGACTTTGGCCCCCCGTCAAAAATTTTTTCCGGCTCTGGGAGGCATAAAAACTAGCCTATCGGCTTATTTTTGTTGCGTACTCCAAGAATATATATGGTTTTCATAGGCAAAAATTTTTCTATCTGTTGTTATTAAAGCTACAAAACCCCCTTACCAGACGTCAAAGCGGAGAACCGGAAAAAAAAAACATCACTCTCGTAAGCGATTTTTGGCGTAACTTTTTAACGGAAAGTGGTACGGGGATGAAACTTCGCACACATACTAAACTCGACACGTACAATTTTTTGCGCACATAATCTGCGCAGGATCTGCGCAGGAATCTGCGCAGCTTCTGCGCAGCCTTGTTTTACACGGTCATTCGACCATTTTCACTCATATTATATGCCCTTCCTTTTAAGTCTATATAAATTATGTCAGGGTATTTTTACGAGGGGGGGGAATTGCCCCCTCTCCCGAAAACGCACGCGCACCCCGCCTGGATTTTTAGGGACCCAAATAGGCAAATTTTCAAAACTTTTCATTCTACTTAAATCATGACTTTTCAGAACGTTTTGCGTTTCTACGTGCAACATACGCCAAAAGTATATACCAGTCTTCTGGGTTTATTTTACTGGGGAGCGCCCCCCACGTTTTGGGTTCCCCCACTCGAGCACCTCCCCCCCCCCACTTTTTTGGGCTTCCCCCCCCACTCACCCTTGCCCAGAAATTGCCAAAATCCTAGGATTTTTGGTCAAATTTTTCAAAATTTTTCCGGCTTCGCCGGACATTTTTGATCAAAAACCGACATTTTTGGTGCTATAACTTGATTTTCGAGCACTTTTAAGCATACTTATAGCAGTATATGTAGAAAGCAGGCTTTTTATATTGTATTTTTGGCATTTTCGGCCATTTTATTCCCCCCACTTTTCGACCTCCCTCCCCCACTAGTGAGGGGGGGGGGCTTCCCCCCGTCTCTCCCCCCCACTTATTTTTGCCTAAAATAGACCCAGGTCTTTGGCTCATTTTTACAAAAGGAATATACGTATATATACCCCCGAAAATTTCTCCCCCGGCCCCGGGGAAAATCCCTAAAAGAATATATACCCTGTGTGTATGGCGAAAAATACAAATATAATGTACCGAAGACATCGAAAACATAAAAACTCCAACCTTCAATATGCAAATTATCCTGAACCCTGGTACCAGCTCCATTGATGCCAGACGACGCTTTAGCTGAATTACCACCTAAGTTGGCCTCTCGATCAATAAGGATCACTTTTAAGTCAGGATCTAAAAGTTGTACAAATCCAGACGTGACTAAGCAAATACCAAAATATCAAAATATTCTTAGGGGGTTTTTCCCGGGATTGTAACCAGGTGAATGGGCTCCCGGAGTGAGGGAAAGATAATAATTTTTCTGGTGAAAGAGACAATGCCCAAGTTTTTCGTTTATCTTCATGAGAAAACGCAGATTTCTAAAAAACGCTTCAATTTCAGATAAAACAAAACATTTGAAGAGAAATGTTGTCGGAGAAGCAGATAATTATTTTTAAGTAATCCGACTTTAGGCCCAATGGCGTCGCCTAACCCCTTGTATATCTTCACTTCACAGTATGTCCTTTTAGAATGATGCACCAAATTAAATCCTGTACAAAAAGCAGAAGGTACTACACTTACTTGCATTTACAGCAGCCAAAACCGCTGATAGACCAGCCAGTCCGCCACCGACAATAATAACTGTAGGTAGATCATTTTTGCCGGAGCTAGTGACCACGTCGCCATGCATCAAAAGCAAGCAGAGAATTGAAAAACACAAAACTTTCCAAAGCATGACCGGAATAATGCATATGCGTATTATGTATACGTATATATGCGCTGCAAATAAATTAAACATAATAAGATGTCATATAGTCAGGGGGAACATGAATAGGGAAGCAAGCCTCCAACTTTTTCTTTGCCTGGATTAGAGTCATGAATCAATCGGTATGATGACAAGCAGAGGTGTAAGGTGGGGGGGTTGGGCATAGGTGTAACGGGGATTTGGGTTGGGGGGTCTTCCCCCGGAATTTTCGGGGACCCCCTTTTTAGACCCCCCCCCACGACCCTCGCCCAAACCTCCCCAAACATTTTTCTATTTTTATGCCAAAATCGCTCGCAAATCCCCCCAAAATTTTGGGGGCCCCCCGGCCCCCCCCCCAACGGGGGGAGGGGGTAGTCACGTAGTCACGCGAAAAATTGGCCAAAAATTGGGTATTTTTAGGGTAAGTTCTGCAAAATTTTTCAAAAAAGTCCAAAATTTTGGCTTAACGTGTTTATTATTGCGAGAAATACACGTTTTAACGGTTTTATGGGCTTTCGAATTCATTATTGACCTTATTCTAGACTTAGAAACATGTTGGCAATCAAGTTTTGTACGAGTTTAAAACCCCTGTCTAATGTCAAAATTACTTCATAGTTGAATGTTTTTTGGCATTAGCATTGGCTGAAACTGCGATTTTTGACATAAGAATAGAAAAATTTTTTTGGGGGAGGTTTGGGGGGGATTAGGGGGGGGGGGTCAAAAAAAAGGGCCCCCCCCAAATTCCGGGGAAGGGCCCCCCCCAACCCAAATCCCCGTTACACCTATGGGGGGGGCGAGGCCGAGGGCCCCCAAAAATTTCTGGGGGGGGGGGGTTTGGAAAAATGGCTGAGGGGGGACTCTATTCTAATCTAGGTGTACCCATAGGTGTACCTTGAGGAAAAGTTGGGGTGTGGGGGTAGCCGAAATCAGGGTGGGTGGGGTCAGCGGTTTTGAGGTGGGGTGGGGTCCGGAAAAATCGAATTTGGGGGGTAAAAAGTTTTTTGGTCAAAAATTTAGAAAAAATTCGCAAATTTTCTAAAGAAGCGTTATTTCCAACTAAAAATCAACAATATTTCTTTATTTTTTCTCATTTGTTCGAAAAAACTTGGATTTTTTTGCAAAAATTTACAAATGTTTCCAAAAAATTCGAAATATTACAAATTTTGAGGCAATAGTTTCAAAATTTTTAGGGAGGGGTCTGGCAAATTTGGGAGGGTGGGGTCTGGGATTTGGCCATTTGGGGGTGGAGTCTGCCTCCAAAATTTTGAGGGTGGGGTCGGCACATTTCCATTTGGAGGGAGGGGTTCCCCACCCCCAGGTACACCTATGGATGTACCTGGGTGAACATTTTCTCAAATTTGATCAAATTTTATAAAAAATTTTTCTGAAAATGCTCCAAAATAAGTTTTAACAATTTTATAACAGATTTACCACGTTGTAAATTGGTTGTAAAATCATGGTAGAAACGTTGTAAACATTTACCACGATTTTACAATAAATTTACCATATAGTAAAATCATTATAAGGACGTTGTAACTTCGTTGTAAAATTGGTAAATTGTAAATTGGTCCGATTGCATTTACAATGATTTTACAACAGATTTGCAACAATTTTACAACGTGGTAAAATATTGTAAATATATACGTATAAAAACCGAAGTAAAAACATTGTAAATCCATTAAAATCTCATGGAAAAATCGGATATAATCATTGTAAATCCATTAAAAATTATTAAAATTTCATTAAAAATTCGTGGTAAATTCATGGTAAAATCGTTGTACCTTGCGCAGCAATTTACAACGATTTTACCCACCAAAGTTCTCCCTGTGGGGGGGGGACCAGTGGCGGCGCCAGCAAAGTTTCCCTCCTTCTCGATTTGGGTCCCTCCCTTTTGGGTGTCAGGCCCCCATGTGAAAGTGAAAATTTTCTCAAATTTGACCAAATTTTATAAAAAATTTTTTCTGAAAATTAAAGTAAAAAATTGCCAGAATTTAGCAAAAATTTTGGTCTTTCGAAAACAGGTTGCTAGGTTTATATATAGTCGGGTCAGGCCCACAGCTGTTCCTGGGGGGGGGACCAGTGGCGGATTCCTGGATTTTGAAAAGGGGGCATAGATCAGGCCTCATTCTACCCAAAATCAAAAAAGTAGGAAAAATATAGGAATATTTTTTAAAAAAGTAGGAAATAGGAATAAAGTAGGAAATTCCCGAAAAAAGTAGGAATATTTGCTGACAAATTTTTGCGAAGTAGGCTCAAAGTAACGAGTGAAAGCATGCAAATAAATTTTACTTTAATTTGAGGTATATACTGGCTGATCCAGTACCTGATGGCGGGTGCGTTAACCCACAAGAAAAAGTTTTCTACCGAGCGATATGGGAGGGACGGAACCACCCAGAAGTTGAAGAAGTTTTCTATGTGTGGTTTCTAATTCGGTGCTGGTTTTTTCTCGATCAGGGTCAAACATGGGGGACTGCATGTGTTACATAATACTCAGCCTGGGGCCCGTTGCATAAAAGTGATTAGTTAATTAGTGCTTAGTTGCTTAGTGTAGCAGTTTCTCTAGGATAAACAAGGCTACGAATGAGCTATGACAATAGTTTATATATCATCTTGAAGCATGTTTGTCCGCTGCCAGACCCCTCCCCCCCGTTTTGCACATTATATATCTTTCTTGCCCTTGTCACTTGTTCTCTTTTTTATCACCATTCCGTGTATATACTATTTTACTGCAAGTTTTTCATTTCGTAAGTTACTATATGTACATATATATATATATATATATATATATATCTCCATTTTATTTATTTAATCTTTTCAAAAGTTTGCATGACGGATTTTTTCCAATTTCAAAAAATTCTTCAACTTATGGGGGCTCTGCCCCCCAGACCCCCCGTGTATATACTTGTTGTGTAAATTCTCCATGCTTTGCTTCACTCACGGGATATAGTTGTTTTCAAATTGGCAAGTGAACTACCCTTTCCATACACAATTTTAATTTTCTTGTAAAAATATTAAAATATTTTGTTCCTGGAAAAAGAAATTTTTACCCCCCCCCCCGGAAAAATTTGGTTACCCCCCCCCCAGAAAAATTTTTAAGCGGGCCCCCCTTTCAAAATCCTGGATCCGCCACTGCTGTCGTCTATACCAAACCATAGAGGGTGAGGTCCACAGAGTGGCGCACCCAGGATTATGAAAAGGGGGTAGTCGAGCCGAAAATTTTTTGTTTCCGCTACGTAGGGGATGGGGGAGAGCGTTTTCAGCAAAGACTTCCTGGTTGGTGCTTCTAAAATTTGGGAGTAGGCATTAGCCCCACGGGAGGCGGAGCCCCCAGAAGTTGAGAAATTTTTGAAATTATGAAAAATATAATGGAAACCGTAACATAGATTTTAAGAAATTTTCTGACATTATGGAAAAATTCGCAATGGAAATCTTAAAATTTGAATAAAAAACTGCAGCGCTAATAATTAAAGAACTTGAGCTAGATAATCGCCGCGGGCTGAAAAATTTTTAATTATCAAGATAGAATGATGCCACAGGCGCTTTCTAAAATTGAAATAGTTAAAATATATATCTAACGCTAAAATTTGTACAATTTCGGGCAACTTTCCCAAGAAAGGCCCCGCAAGAAAACTCCATTCCTTTCAGGCTTGATCGTGGACATTCCTCTTATCACTTACGTATATATCGGTCGGTTGCACCAAATCTGACTAAAATATAACTAGACTACATAATTTGTAACTAAAATCTAATTAAGGCCATTTTCCGTTGCACCAACGGGAAAGTTAGTTAGATTTTAATTGTAGTCATGGGTAAGAACAGAAAATGCCATTGGACTATAGCCATGGGGTGAAAAAAACCCACCCCCTTTTTGGGGGGAAAAACCAACCCGCCTAGGGAAATTTGCACGTTGTGCGCCTTATTGGAATCTGTTTTTTTAATAACTCACGGAGGAGTGGACCGATCGGGCTCAAACTTGCTATGTGAAGAGCCTATGGGCAGGGGTACATGCTGTGAAAATTTCAGCCGAATCGGTCGAGCCAATCTCGAGATATGCAAATTAGGTGCTTTGGCCGCTACACAGTTCTCTCCATTTTTTTTGTACACCCCCCCTAGAGGTCGGAGGACAAAAAATTTCTATAAAGTTTTGCTATTTTTGTGGATAGAATCCCCCGCAATTCAGGGCGAATTTTTCTTTTCGCGCTAGGACCCCCCCATAGGTCTGTGTAGTCTTGGGATTTTTCGATTTTTGACCCCCCCCGGAAAAAACTAAGTCCGAAAATTTATTAGCCAGTCTACAGAGAGCAAGGCTCAAAGCCAGGTTCTCATATTGGGGTTATAGCATCGCCCCAAGGTGAAGATCTCCGGGAAACGAGATGGTGCTGTTTGGTGGTCTGTGGCGCCCTGGCCAGTGGTCACTAGTTAACGTGTAAAAGGGGGGGTCTGGGCCTACGGAGTAGGCAGCCCTATACATAAGAGCTGCTGGGCTGAGGTTTCGTATTCGAATAGGAACCCCTATATGGTGAATCTAAATGGCCCATTAGTTTTGCTCTATCACCTATCCGTGGGGCTGGGGGGCACCCTGATGGTGGTGGGCCCTACCGTGTCGCAACTCCAACTTTAACCTCTTCTACAGAAATATCTACAGTGAGCAGGTCTCTCTTATTTGGGATTTGGGGTGGGGTGCCGGGGCACTACAGCATAGGCTATAGTAGGTTTCGCCCGGACCCCTGTGGCGCCCTGGCCAGGGGTCCGGACCGTGGACCATGCCCAAAATGGCCAAAAATCGATTTTTCTAAAAGAGGCCAAGTTTGGTATCAAATGAAAGCCCTTGGCGAGGCGAACATTTTTTGTCATTGGAGGACCCCTCCAAAGTGGCCCCAGCGGCCTGTGGCGCCCTGACCAGGGTCCGGACCGGTCCAAAATGGTCAAAAATCGATTTTTCCAAAAGTGGCCATGTTTGGTATCAAATGAAAGCCCTTGGTGGGGCGAACATTTTTTGTCATTGGAAGACCCCTCCAAAGTGGTCCCAGCGGCCTGTGGCGCCCTGGCCAGGGTCCGGACCCGTCCAAAATGGTCAAAAATCGATTTTTCCAAAAGTGGCCATGTTTGGTATCAAATGAAAGCCCTTGGTGAGGCGAACATTTTTTGTCATTGGAGGACCCCTCCAAAGTGGCCCCAGCGGCCTGTGGCGTCCTGACCAGGGTCCGGACTGGTCAAAAATCATTTTTTAAAAAATTTCCAACTTTGGTATCAAATGAAAGCCCTTGGTGAGGCGAACATTTTTTGTCATTGGAGGACCCCTCCAAAGTGGCCCCAGCGGCCTGAGGCGCCCTGACCAGGGTCCGGACTGGTCAAAAATCGATTTTTTTTAAAAATTTCCGACTTTGGTATCAAATGAAAGCCCTTGGTGAGGCGAACATTTTTTCTCATTGGAGGACTCCTCCAAAGTGGTCCCAGCGGCCTGTGGCGCCCTGACCAGGGTCCGGACTGGTCAAAAATCGATTTTTTAAAAAATTTCCAACTTTGGTATCAAATGAAAGCCCTTGGTGAGGCGAACATTTTTTGTCATTCGAGGACCCCTCCAAAGTGTTCCCAGCGGCCTGTGGCGCCCTGGCCAGGGTCCGGACCGGTCAAAAATAGAATTTTTGAAAGTTTTCCAAGTTTGGTATCAAATGAAAGCCCTTGGAGAGAGGAACATTTTTTCTCATTGGAGGACCCCTCCAAAGTGGACCCAGCGGCCTGTGGCGCCCTGGCCAGGGTTCGGACCGGTCCAAAATAGAATTTTTTAAAGTTTTCCAAGTTTGGTATCAAATGAAAGCCCTTGGTGAGGGAAACATTTTTTCTCATTGGAGGACCACTCCAAAGTGTTCCCTGTTGCCTGTGGCGCCCTGGCCAGGGTCCGGACCGGTCCAAAAATCGATTTTTTCAAAAGTGGCCTACCGCACATCATCAGCCATTTAGAAAATTGCGTTAAACACTCATTTGCGTTCTCAAATTCGCATATAAGAGCCTGCTATTTAAATCTCTGTGTCCCCACGCGTGCCGCTGCCCCCCCCCCCCCCAAATGTCGGCAACCGATCAGAGAACTGCATTAAACACTCATTTGCGTTCACATATTCGCATATGAGAGCCTGCTATTTAAATCTTTGTGTCCCCACGCGTGCCTCTGCCCCCCCAAATATTGGCAACCGATCAGAGAACTGCATTAAGCACTCATTTGCGTTCACATATTCGCATATAAGAGCCTGCTATTTATATCTCTGTGTCCCCACGCGTGCCGCTGCCCCCCCCCCCCCCAAATACTGGCAACCGATCAGAGAACTGCATTAAGCACTCATTTGCGTTCACATATTCGCATATAAGAGCCTGTTATTTAAATCTCTGTGTCCACACGCGTGCCGCTGCCCCCCCAAATATCGGCAACCGATCAGAGAACTGCATTAAACACTCATTTGCGTTCACATATTCGCATATATATAAGAGCCTGCTGCATCATCAGCCAGCCATTCAGAAAACTGCGCTAAACCCACGATTTTGCGGTCTAAAATTTGCGTTAAAAGTGCCCTTAAAACAGTCTGCCAATTTGATTTCTATCCTTCCCCACGCGGTGCCGCTACTCCCCCCGCACATCGTCAGCGATTCAGAAAATTGCGTTAAACACTCGCTTTTGTGGGCACAACTTTGCATAAAAGGTCCTAATAAAAGTATTGTGGATTTTATCCTAACCCACTCGGCGCCACTAGCCTCTCCGACATTGCTACACACATCTTATCCGGGAAAATGCCGGTTGCTTATTAAAGTCGAAAAGTAATACGTATGTGATCTACAGCGGAAAAATACAAGAAACTAGTAACAAAAATGCCCTAACGGTCATTGCTAAAGGGGAGAATAGGGAAATGCTGCTAAAGCGGAAAAATGCCAATAGTTTCGTGCAGATTAATGTCTACTCAGCGCATAAAATTATTGAAACCAGCTTTTTGGCACAGAATAGGGAATCTAGCCAGCGCCTAAAATGATTGAAACCAGCTTTTGGCGCAGAATAGGGAATCTAGCCAGCGCCTAAAATGATTGAAACCAGCTTTTTGGTGCAGAATAGGGAATCTAGTCAGCGCCTAAAATGATTGAAACCAGCTCTTTGCTGCGGAATAGGGAATCTAGTCAGCGCCTAAAATGATTGAAACCAGCTCCTTGGTACCGAATAGGGAATCTAGTCAGCGCCTAAAATGATTGAAACCAGCGTCTGGGGTAGAATAGGCGCCTCTCGCCATCCACCCTATTCGCGTGACCTCGAAGACTTCTCGTAGAATGAACTTAGCCAATAAGCACTTGACATTTGCGTGTATACCTGTGTCACATAGGCTGTGTGTAAGTGTGCGTGTAAGTGCATCAGCAGTTCCTCGTGAAGTTCGAAAAAACCAGTTTACTTTAGGTAGAGGGAACCTTGGTTTGCACATGTTGCTCAGGAGGTTAAACAAACTTTATCATGGAACAAAATTTATCATGTTAAATATATATACTTACGCGTTTATATATGTATTGTATGTGCTATATATATACGCTATCGTGGTGGAGAGAATTTGAGTGGACTTGACGAAGCCAAATGCGTTTATGTACATATATACAGTACGTAGACATATTTTATCTTAGGGGCGCGGTAAATAATTTTTTTCATAGCGACTGATTCATTTTCATTTCATTCAGTCACAGCGGAGCCCACATTACATGACACCATCACAGTGTTCAGTCCAGCAGACTGCTCCTTGTGCGGAATTATATACTTCATCATTTCTACTCACAAGTTATCTCATAAGCCTTCTCAATCCAAACCAACCGAACTTACGCCATTGCGATTGAGTACGTATCTGAGCACTTCACGCGAATAGGGTGGATGGCGAGAGGCGCCTATTCTACCCCAGACGCTGGTTTCAATCATTTTAGGCGCTGACTAGATTCCCTATTCGGTACCAAGGAGCTGGTTTCAATCATTTTAGGCGCTGAGTAGACATTAATCTGCACGAAACTATTGGCATTTTTCCGCTTTAGCAGCATTTCCCTATTCTCCCCTTTAGCAATGACCGTTAGGGCATTTTTGTTACTAGTAAGTTTTATCAAATTACATCATTTTTAGCATTTTTTAAAAATTGCCCTATTATAGGGGGGCGCGAGAGCGACCCCCTATAATATGGGTGTAAAAGGCTCTGCGCGGCCCTATGAGACTCGTTCGAGCACCGTGCCAGCTCAATACTGAACGAAACTCGGCAAGTTTGGTATTTTTGGAATCTACACGACGAGTACAACAAGTTGCAAAAAAGTTTTGGTCAAAATTTTCAACTTTGAAAATTTTCACTTCCGGACAAGTTAGGTCCGTTTGTTTTTTTTCTGTGTTAGTCACGCTTGGAAAAGGGCTATTTTGTGCAGAGGTGTTTGAAAGATGTGGGCATTTTCAGCCGGAAAGGTTTATATTTTCTGAATGCCGATATGGTCCCATGTGCCCCGCGCTATATTTTTTCGCTGCCCGGCCCGGCATGCCACCTGTGCGGCCGGCCAAAAGTGGCCAAACGGCGTTTTTGGTCAAAAAAGGCCAATTTTGTGTCACGGTCACAGGGCTCAGGGAACAAGTTAGAGAGACGCGGTTTGTTGCATGAACAAGTATGGAGGGGATACTAGTGCATAACGTTGGCCGATTTTTGATTTAGGTCCTGGACCGTTCTGGCGGCCGGTCCAAAGTTATCCGGTCCAAATGGCCATTTTCGAAAAAATTTCTAAGTCCCAACTCCACAGAAAATAGTCAAAAATAGGCCTAAATATGCAGTTTTGAGCCATTTAGTGGGACGCATATAAAGGTTATCGGGGTAGCTGAACACGATGAGCATAGTCGCAGCTCTGTGCGGTGCTGCTATCGTGCTGTACTATTATGCAGCAACCATAGCACGCTGTCTGTAGACCTACTGTAAACGGCTAAACATATGAAACTTGGTGAAAATTATGTCTGGAGTAAGGGGGAACTGTCGCTATGATAGTTGGTGCACTCTCTACGGGGCTGATTCTAGGGAGTTTTTCTTGGGGGGGCTTCTTGGGGGGCCCCCCCCCCAAAAGTCGAGGGGCAAGGAATTTGGGGGGGGGGGGGCGAAAATTTTTAGAAAAAAAATCAAAAAAAAGCGCTATTTTTCTGGCATAAAATATAAAAGTTGATTTTCATAGCAAAAATAAGCAGATTTAGTGTTGAAAAGGGCAAAAATTGAGTAAAAATCTCCGGCGAAGCCGGAAAATTTTTGAAAATTTGGCCTTCTGAGCGATTTTTTCAGGGCAAAAGTTGGTACCAAAATGGGCACCCTTTTGGGGGGACTTTTTTTGGGGGGGGGGGGGTTTTTGTGGGGGGTAATTTTGGTGGGGGGGGGTGTTTATGGGGGGGCCCCCCCCACCACGAATAAGCCCAGCTCTAGCTTCCACCGTGCTGTATGTGCTGCCCCAAAAAGAAGTGAAGCGGAAGTTATTCATTCGTCACTGGTATTTGAAATTCGGCATACAGATAGTGTAGGACATGGACAACTATGTAGGGAATACGTTTCGTATACTTATTACGATGTTACTATGTGGTTGCGCTGCAATAGAGTGCTGCTGAAGTACAGCACGGCCTATAACTAGCTACAGGTAAGTTGCAATAGTCCGAAATTTTGCACACAAGTTCGGCAGAGCATTGCAAATCGTGCCGTATGAATTTCCTTCACCGACAGTAAAGTTTGCATCTGGTTGCGCTGCAGTAGAGTGCTATATGCTAAATACAGTAACTAAAACTATTGCAGCCATGGGTACTGGATGTTGGATTTCTGTCAAAATAGAGAAAAAGGAATAACTTGGAACTTTTCAAGCTTCTTTGTTCTGTACTTTTGGTTGACGATTAATGATTGGCGGAATTTTTAAAGTTTCTTTCACACAGCTTTAACGTTTTTGCTTTTTACTGAGAACCTTAAAAATGAAATAGGACAGGAATAAAAATGCTCCGGTGGAGCATGAAAAATACAATATGGGTGTCATTCGGTTGTAAATGGACAGAGGACTAGGTTTTAAAACGTTAATATGGGAGGGGCAGGTTGTAAATGCCTGGAGGACTAGGTTAAAAGCGCACTAATATGGACCAGCTTCGCTGAACAACCCATATTCGCGGTCACTCATGCTCCACTCCACATGACATACGAGTAATATCTACATTCTTCAGCTTTCAAAGCAAGCCGGACGATTTTGAAATATTAAAGCTTATTCCAAATAAACAATGCAGTTCTGATAAAAAGGTGTTCAAGGTGTTTTTGTTGTTGTTGTTGATTTGGTGGTCGTTGTGGATATCCATAAACGGCGGCCTGATTAAGCAACCAGACCACTATCCCGCAAGAAGTCCAGCACCTGGCCAGGGGCAACCCGGAGGACAGAGAGGTTGGGTGAGGGACCCAGGATATTATACCTGGATCTAGTATACCTGGGGCCCCAGGTCCTCCTCCTCTTCCCCGCATTGTGGGCAAAGGGGGGAAAGTTGGGTGGTTGGATTGATAATATGTCTATATTGCGCAAGGAGGAGGGATTTGCCGGTCCTGAGTTGGGAGAGAAGCACCCGCTCCTTCTTCCCGAGACCCGATTCCGCTTCCGGCGGCACTGGTCCACGGGTCCCGTAGATTTGGAAAGTGGTGCCGTGGGAGATGCCGGTCAGCCAGGAGGATTTGACGGCCCGTTTGATGGCTGCTCTGGCGTCGCCATACTCAACAGGGACGTCGGTTTGGGCCAATGAGCAACCCTGCTTGGCAAGGGAATCTGCTTCTTCATTTCCTCGAAGGCCGGCATGCCCGGGGATCCACTGAATGTATAAGTTTGCACGCCTGCCGATCTCTGTGAGTTTGGATCTGACATTGTTGAATAGAGGGTTGAATGTTGCTCTGACTCCAGCCTTCAGGAGCTTGGTTAGTGACTGGGAGTCAGTGTAGATAGCAATGGTTTGGTCCTTCCAGAAGTCTTCTCCTCTGTCGGATATCCAGTCTAGTGCCTTGCTTAGCGCCAGCATCTCTGCTCGAAAGCTAGAACAGAATTTGCCCGCTGGAAAGCTGAGTTGGACAGGATCTTGACCGTTTTCGAATTCCAGCAGAACACCGGAACCTCCGTCAGTTGTTCCATCCTTCGCAGCTCCATCCGTCCAAACCCTGATATTGGGAGTGGGACGAGCCTGGAGAGTTGCTTCCGCAGCAGCTTTCCTCAAAGCTGCGTCGTCTGATCTCACAGTTTCTGCCAGCAGATCGGGATATATGGTTACCGGAATAGATCGACTTTGGGGATGGAGCTGTGATACATCGCAGAGTGGCTCTCTAGGAAATTGGGCCAGTCCGGTGGCCTCCGCCATCAGTCTGCCTTCCTTCCTCCAAGATGGTTGGCTCTGCAGGTTTCGCTCAGCCGCCAGCGGCTGCCACAGCTTTGATCTTGGGTTGTTGGGAGGTAACCGGGCAGACTTTTCGTAGGCTGCTGCAGTAAGTTCATTGGCTCTGAGGCTAAACGGGATCAGGTTAGCCTCCAGTTGAAGGGCTTCGACAGGAGCAGCTCAATAGCATCCAGAAATGATTCGGGCTGCCTGATTTTGGATCTTTTCAACGGAAAGCTGATGGGTTCTAGAGGCACATGGCATCCAAGCTGAGGCGCAATATTCCAAGGTGGACCGGATATAGGACAAATAGACCAGCCGGAGATCTTCTTTAGCACAACCCCAATTTGTGCCGGCAAGACGAGACATTGCCTGCAGCCGTGGCCAAGCTTTGGATTTCAAGGAGTTGACGTGGGGTCCAAAATTCAGCAGTCTGTCGAACTTTACTCCCAGAAAAGTGGGAGTTGGATTGAAGGGCAGATCTTGGCCGCTGAGCCGAAGGTTCAATCGCTGACTCGCTTCCTTGTTGTATGTGCTGAAGGTAGTATACTCGGACTTGCTCACGTTGATTCCCAGTTTCCACTTCTTGGACCATCGATCTATAGCATCAAGAGCTTCTTGAAGCTTAGCAGAGGCATCTGTGAGCTTACTGTCCTGACTCCAAATAGCAAGGTCGTCTGCAAAGAGGCTGATCTCGACTCCCGGGGGGAGATCCTGGGCAATATCGTTGATGAAAATGACAAAAAGAAGTGGAGAGAGTCCACTGCCTTGGGGGACTCCTTCCCGCATTGGTCTCCACCTGCTGGTGTCACTTCCGATCTTCACTCTGGCCATTCTGTCGCTGAGAAGACTCTTCACCCATTTGATGCAGCACACAGGAATTCCATTCTTGGCCATTTTCCATAGCAGGCCAGTGCGCCAGACCGTGTCGAACGCCCTTTGGAAGTCGATGAGTGCTAGCACAGTGCGTTTAGCCGGTTTACGACTCCGAAATCCGTCGACGATGGTTTGAGTTAACTTGATCACCTGGTCTTCCGTGGCTCTTAGGGATCTGAATCCAGCTTGATCAGGGGACAGAAGGTTGTTCCTTTCCAGCCAGTACAAGAGGCGGTCTTTTACTAGCTTTTCCATCAACTTGGCAAGACAGCTAGTAAGGCTAATAGGGCGGAAAGAACCAATTTGGTCCTTTGGCTTGCCCTTCTTCAGGATCGGAATTATCGTTGCACGCCGCCACTGGGTAGGTACAACTGCGGAGTGCCAGGACAGGTTGAATAGCTTTAGCAGGGTGGCATCAGCGAGCGGAGTGAGCCTGAGGAGCAATTCATTGTCAATTTCATCCGGCCCAGCCGCTTTCCCAAGTTTCAGTTGTTGTTTGGCTAGTCTGAGCTCTGTCTGAGTGAAGTCCATGCACAGAATTCCGGATTCTTCACAATTGCAGGTTTTCTTCAGCTTGGCATAAAGTTTCTTCTTCGTTTTCCGGTCTTCCTTACATGACTGGAATCTGCTTACAGCTGCATATTCTGACACAAATCCTTCTGCCTTGGACTTGTCTGACGCGAGAGTCTTCGTACCCTTCTTAATGGCAGGACCAGAGCTTCTCTCGGCCTTCTTTCCTTCCAGCGCATGGATGACTCTCATTACTTCAGCCGGATTGGTCCTGGCACTTAGTGTAGAGGCGAATCCCATCCAGTGCTGACGTTTGCTTTCACGGATTTGCTGTTTCAGATTTCTGACAGCCTGTATCCAAGCCTGCCGATCCAGCTCAGATTTCGTATCAATCATCTTCCGTTTCTTCTGCTTAACGTCCACCAACATGGTTGACAGTTCATCACTCCACCAGGGCTTTGGCTGTTTCCTTCTGTTAGTTGGGACAGCTTCCTTGGCGGCTGTGGTGATGGCATTGGTGAGGACCTTGTTCAGGGTGTGCACGTTGGTCAGTTGCTGGACCTTAGCATCCACTAGCAGAGCATCCAGCTTCTGTTCAAACATTGCCCAGTTAGCCTTTTTGTAGCAGCGAAACCTGGGGGGCTTGGTGATCGGGACTGGGTTGCCAGTATGTAGATCCAGGACAATTGGGTTATGATCCGATAATGATTCTTCCAAAACAGTCCAGGAACTTCTCAGGTCCCAGTCTGAGTGCAGGAGGGTCACATCGGGTGCTGATACCCCACCAGTTTGTGGGTTCACCCTAGTTGGATCTCCAGTGTTGGCAACCACCATTGCATTGGTCGCGATCCAGTCAAGCAATTCTTCTCCTCTCTGGTCAGTCGGTTGGTTCTTGTCCCAGGCTTCTGAGTGACAGTTGAAGTCGCCCGCGACAACAGTTCGTGGATGGCTTGGCAAAAAGTCTGGGTCGAAATTCTGCTGTCGGGCATCCTCAGCAGCACGGGTGATCGGCGGTATATACAGGTTGACAACAGAAATTGGGCCGCCAGCTGCTTGAAGTTCGACAGCAACCAGATCAGAGGTGGTATCGTTTGGGGCTAGGTAGGGCTCTGGTATTCCTGACATAGGGCAGACCTGCGCGGATGCAGGTAGCAACCCCGCCACCAATGACAAGACCCGGCTGCCTTCCTTGCCTTCTAGACTGGGTCTCTTCCGAAAAGCCTTTAGTCCGATGTCAACGCCCGGTTTCAACCAGGTTTCCTGTAGTAGTACAATGTCCACCTGGAGATCATTGCAGTATTTAGCCAGGAAAGCCTTCTTGGCTGTAGTGACTGTCCCAATATTCCATTGCATTATCCTTAATGTTCCTTTCCTTTTGGGCGGCAGCCCAGGCGACTGTGCCCCCTGAGGTAGAGGGTTGGATGGGTGGGGGCGGTCAGGTTGATTTGGCCTGACAGCCGGACCAGGGGTGTGGGCGGGAGGGCAGACCTGATTTGGGGAGTTGGGCTGGTTGGGAGGGTCTGTTGGACTGTGGGGACCGGCCCGGTCAGCGGTGTTGAGGGGTCCAGGGGTCACTGGCGTCGGTTGCCTTGCCACTGGAGGAGTAGAACAAGACGGGCAGATAGGGTCGTACTCACTGATTTGGTGATCTGAAAGGGACCTCAAGGCGTGAACAGACAGGCCTGCGCATCGGCCCGCGGGGGCCCTGTTGGTGGAGAGGGGGGGGGGGGGGGGAGTAGTGGGGCCGGCGGACAGCTTGGCCACATGTAGCGCATGGCCATCTGGGATTGGGGGGCGGGGTGTTTCTCGCGGTTTCCCGGTTGGGGAGAAGGGGGGGCCGAGTAGTGCGGTCTACCGGAGCTGCTCCCAAAAACCCAAGAGCCGACGGGGGGCGGGTGGGGGTTCGGGGTGGCGGGCGGGGGGAAGACCGGGGGGAATTCCATTTTGTGTTGAGCTTCGGGGGGCCAGACGGAACCATCTTCTCTTCGCTCGGTAAGCCGCTCCACTGCGGCAAAGCGGAATCCATCGGAGCGGAAAAAAGAGGACACGGCTGAACGTCTCCAAGGTGTTTTTCTGCACTGTCAGCGCAGAATCTTGTATTAAGTTGATGCGAAAAGCAGTTGACATTATGTATATACGTGTATTATATATTAAGTTGTATAATAAGGAGCACGACCACATATACTTGCAGGCCATGCTGACAAATCGTACAATTTTCCGAAGAACTGCCAATAGCAATATATAGAAAGCAGCAGCAGATAGAAACTCTGGACAGTTTTCGCGAATATGGGTTGTTCAGCGAAGCTGGTCCATATTAGTGCGCTTTTAACCTAGTCCTCCAGGCATTTACAACCTGCCCCTCCCATATTAACGTTTTAAAACCTAGTCCTCTGTCCATTTACAACCGAATGGCACCCATATTGTATTTTTCATGCTCCACCGGAGCATTTTTATTCTTGTGTTTATGTGTTAAACTTTATGAAACCTGGCCAGTTGATGCAGCATTTTCAACGGCACATGAGATCTCAAAAAAAGCTACTTAGATCGGGTTTTTGGTTCATACTAACTAAAAAAGTGTTGAACTTTACACTGGCAGTGTCAGAATTGCGATAGAACAATTTTTAAGAACTGTGAGGGGTGGGTTTATTTTCCCCCCATTTAGGTTTTCCCCCATTGGGTTTTCCCCCCGCTACTTTTTGCATTATACTGCTCTAACGGTACAACATTGAGAAGTGAAAATAGGCTTAAAAGAAAGTTCTAAGTATGCCAAGTACGATGGTACATAAAGTTCTCAGATACCCCTTATAATAAAAAAGTTCCAGCCAGAATCCGAAAATGTGGGGTTTTTTCCCCCATGGCTATACAAAGTGATAGTAAGACACATTAGATCAGGACAAATACAGGTAATCTGCCCGCTACAGGTCGATGTCTGTTGGCCAAATGGACGATATGGAGGTTGGCCATATCAGTTCGAGACTCTCCCTCTAGTGGGCCCCTAACGGTCTGTTGGGGGAGTGTCGTTATAAAACATGCTCGAGCTGTTATGGTCTCGTTCTACTGTTCTGCACATAAAAGTGTGGACGACAAGCCTTCGGCAAACTTCCTACATTCGGTGACGGTACCCTTGTTTTAAGCAAGGTGGCTTTCATTGAAAATCCCGAATTACCCTGGGGGCGACGCATAAAAACGACGGGTTCCCCGTTTATGGCTTGAAGAATTGAGAAAGCTTTATACCCTCTTTCAAGATAATGTGTTGTCTTTGTCTATAGCGTTGCGTATGGAAATGTGACTTTTCTGTGATCTTCTTTTCGGATGTTTAAGATTTATACGCTATGATTCCCTCCGTGAGCAAATCACCCTTAATGCTATACACCAACAGCTTTCAGTCCCTTGCCAGAAGGTTCCAAGAATTTGGTACGAGCACGGGAAAACCTTTGGCTGCTATTGTGGGGGCGAAAGGTAATTATATGTATTGATCTTGTGCAGTTGCGCTAAGTTTGCTATTGCTGTAGGTGTGCTAAAGTAAGTTGCGCCCCGGACCGGTTATGGCGGCGATGTTTTTTTCCGATTTCTCCTGTTTGATTTTTGCGTTGTACAAAATGTTCGCCGCTTTTACGTGAACTGCAGCGGTGGGCCAACCTAATGGGCTATAGGGTCTAGTAGTACCCTCTAAAGAATTTAAGAATCGCAACTTTTTGTGCGCCGCAGCTGCGCATAGCGCAGCAGTGGCGCCGCAAAGTCGGCTCAGAGCGAAAAGTAACTCATTTTTGTGGTCGTCGCTCAGGTCGAACGTTACGAGCTGGAGCTGATTTCTGTTTATGTTAAATTAAATATATTGAACTAACTAACGGTCCAGCTTGCGTTTCTCTATCACTTCTCTAGCGACCACAGTGGCCCGTCAAAACTGGCGAAAATTCGAAAAATGAAAAATCGAAATTTCACGCAATCTATTCAACCTTGAAAACTCAAATCTTCCATACAATGGTTTTCTGGCACGGAGAATCGACTCCCGCAGTCAGTTTTACCGTCTGACCAACCCATCTTCTGGCTTTTTCCTAGGCAAAAATTTCTGGGGGGGGGAGTCTGGGGGGATCCCCCAGGTCTGGGGGCTCGGATTTCTGGGGGGGGGGGGAAGAAAAACTTTCCGAAAGAATGCTTAAAAATAGCTATATATAGCCTAAATAACTTAAATTTAGGTTTAATAGCTAAAAAACGCTTGAAAATGAGTAAAAATCCGGCGAAGCCGGAAAATTTTTCAAAAGTTACCCTCAAAACCCTATTTTTCCGGGCACTTTAGAGTTCTGGGGGGAAGACCTGAATCCTGTGGGGGGCAACCCAATTCTGGGGGGGTACGAATTTCTGGGGGGCCCTCCACCCCCCCCCCCTGTAGGAAAAAGCCTGTCTTGCTTGGCTGGTTCCACTTTGCTGTCGTCTGGAGGGTCAAGTCGGAAACCGCTTCCTGGAGGTCCATAGAAGGCTCTACCCGGCCTTTCAAAACTTTGTCTGTAAGGGTTTTCTGGTGTGTCCAGCTCATTCCTGGTATCCGTTTTGCCGTCCGACGTGCCTATATTGCTGGGCTGGTTCTACTTTGCCGTCGGGAGGGTCAAGTCGGAAACCGCTTCCTGGGGCGATGTTATCAAAGGCCCAAACCCGGGTTTCGAGCTAAACCTAGGTTAAAAATGGGTTTTCAACCCAAACCCGATGGTATCAAAGTTGGGTTAAAACTGGGTTTTTGAAAACCAGGTTTCATAACTCGGTTTGGGGTTAAGTGGAGACCCAATGTTATCATGAAACCCGGGTTTAAAAACTTGGGTTAAATTCCAGGGTATTTTTTAGGGATTTTTTTCCGGGGGGGGGGCTTCCCGGGGGGGGCCCCCCGGGCCCGGGGGGGGGGGGAGATTTTTTGGCAAAAATGAGCCAAAAAATGGTATTTTTGGCGTATTTTGCATGGTGAAACTCAAAAAGTGCTCAAAAATGCCAGGATTTAAGCTAAAAATAGCTATTTTTACGAAAAAATCTCCGGCGAGGCCGGAAAATTTTTGAAAATTGGCCTATTTTTGGCAAAAATTTGGGCCTCCAAAAAATCCCGGGGGGGGAAGCAAAAATCCCGGGAGGGGGCGATTTCGGGGGGGGGGAGGCATTTTCGGGGGGGGGAAGGTCAATTTCGGGGGGGGGGCCCCCGCCGCCCCCTGTAAAAAATACCCTGAATTCGGGTTAATGTGGCTAAATCTCAACCCTACTCGATGAGGAGGGTTGAGCCTGAAACCCAGGTTTTATTCTATGTAATTTATGGGTTTCGCTCGTGGGGCTGTCTCGTCTATTAGTTCCAAAAATATAGACAAGACAGCACAGTTATTTTTGGTGTTAATTCTGGGTTACCTATTCTGGATTTCAGGGTTAACTCAGGGTTAACCCCAATAAAATAAGGTTTATGAAATCCAACCCCAAAATTGTTTGATAACATTGGGTTAGCCCCAGGGTTAACCCATCCCCAAAATTTCAGGGTTAACCCCAAAAACTGCGAAACCCGGGTTTTAGGAAACCCAAGTTTGATAACATCGGCCCCTGGAGGTCCATAGAAGGCTTTACCTGGCCTCTTAAAAATTTGTCTGTAGGGGTTCTGTGGTGCGCCCAGCTCATTCCCGGTATCCGTTTTGCCGTCCGATGTGCCTATTTTGCTGGGCTGGTTCCAGTTTGCCGCTTCAAGGGTCAGTCGGGTGGGGGGTCAAGTGGTCGAAACTAAAATTTTTCAAAAGTGGTCAAATTTGGTATCAAACGAAAGCCCTAGGTGATCTGAGCAACTTTTCTCATAGAACGGCATACCCAAAGTGGCTGTGGAGTGCTGTGGTGGGGTGGGGTGGGGACTCAGGCGATTTCGGGTCAAAAATAAAATTTTTCAAAAGTCAGATGGCGAACGGAAGAACTTTCGCCATGGAACCATCCACCAAAAGTGGTTTTGTCGGATTTATTCCTTTACTTACTCAACCGGAACTTAAAGGATAGACATAGGCCCAGGGTTTTTTCAAATTAGGACCTGTGCTTTTCAGTGTGTTTTTCTAACAAATTGCGTTTTTCTAAGAAAATGTGTTTTTTAAAAATTGATTTTTCGCGTTTTAAATGCGTTTACGACTTTTTACCACATATAGCGTATTCCTAGTAGTTTTTTGTCGTTCTAGTGATGAAAGCAAATAGATACTGACGTGTATGGTCGATTTGGAAGAAGTGAACCCTGCAAGAACCGTTTTAAAACGAAGAAATTCTTATTTGCAACGGGGGGTCTGAGGGGCGGACGTTTCTACCGGCAAAAGACGTCAAAAAATAAGTTTTTGCTCATTTTTGCAAAAATCCCCGCGGTCCGCTCCCCTCCCCGGAAAAAATTCATAAAACATACCCTGCGTTTGGGACCGAGCGAGCATTATATAATCAGTTTAGGGTCCGACTTTTTGCCACAAATAAGCCAATTGTCAAAAAAATTTCGGATTCACCGGAGAGTTTTCCTATTGGTTTTTATCCTAAATCAGGCATATTTGAGAACCTTTTTAGTTTCTCCCTCCATGCAAAATGTGTCCAAATACAAATTTTTGGATTTGTTTTACAGAAAATCTCGCCTTCTCGACCTCTATCTTCCGGAAAAATAAATTATAAGGTTATTACAATCAATCAATAAGGTTATTACTCGCCACAGAATGTAGCTAGCCAGACTGTTTAGATACAGCATGTGCCAGCATGTAGAGCTTGATCTGTACTTTCTATACCACCGCTAAAATCAGCATTCGGTTGTACTTCTAGTGGGTTAGCCTCAATATAGACCATCTTTTTTACCCCACAGGTGGGGTAAAAAAAGATGGGGTGGGGGGAAAATGGTACCAAATTTCGTTCCTTTATCACCATAACAGCATATGTAAATGACATTTATAGGCATAAAACGCAATATCTACATGTATATACTGCTAAAAACTCGTTGCCAGTAGCCAGGCTTCATATTATCCATCAGGCAAGACAAACTTAGTAATCGACCAACATTGCTAGGAAATTAAAATTTTTTGCCGACAAAATCTTATTTTATCCTGTAATTTATAATTTAACCGTCTTCTGTGTTAACTTGTAATGATAAAACACCTTTTGCAATATTAAACGTAAAAAAATTGAGTGTTTTACTTATGTTGGGTGGCAAAATCGTAATTGTACAGGGAGGGGTCATCCATTTTTGGTGTAGTCTGTTGCAGATCCACACTTATGAAACTGTCTGGAATGCTCGCATTTTATAATAACACACAAATGTTGTTTATGGGCCCAAATTTTCTTGTTTCCCCATGATTTGCCCCCTAGGAATATTTGCCATCATTCCTACACAGGTGCAGGTCATATGGCGTTTTTCGGCAGCGGAAGGTCTATTGAGGGGCGTAGCAGTTCAAATGAGTAAACAATTAGTTGTTATTTTTGCTAAATCAAAAATGGAAACTGCGGGGAAAAAGCACGCCGTTGTGTCCCCCCTCTAGTGAAAAAGTGTGGGGGAAAAGATGGTCACCATTTCTCAACTGTGTGACTAGCGAAAATCCGACTAGCCCACGTTATAGAGCACATCAACAAACCCTTTATGCACAAAAGAACTAATGTAACTATTACCAGTAAGTTGACATAATCTTAAAAATTTTGAAAAATCCTTAGGTTTTCGGGTAATTTTTTGGTGTCAACTTCAAACTTCAGACCCATGACACACGAACGTTCAATCGACAGGAACAATTAATTGTATTGTGATCTTAAAGTGCAAGACTCGAACTTTCATTTGCACCAGATTTTGTATCTCTATCATGTGCCAGTCGAGCAGGGTGGGCCGTCGTTTTCCCCACTTTGCCGGTGATGTCTTTCCCCCCTCTGACTAAATATTTTAAAAATACCATGATTTCATGCGGGTACCCAAGGGGAGGGGGTTGGGGGGAAGCCCCTTTTTGTTCTACCCCCTGCGGAGTTTTTGGGGGAGAATGCGAGAATTGAGCTATTTTCAGTGCATAAAACTAAAAATATGAAAACTTTTTGGCGCCCACCTTTTCAAAATCCCGAGTGCGCCCCTGCCTGATTCCTATGCGCTTTCTTTGTTTTTGGGGTTACCAAAGCTTGGTTAGTTTTAACAATGTGGTTTCAGGTAGCAGTGGCGATGTTATGGGAAAGCCTGAAAATTCATGGTTACAGCAACCTGATGCCAACTTCCCCCTGCCTGGTGGTTCTGCAACATCAGATAGCTATTTAGACAGCATTAAGAAGAAGCAGCAGGTATTATATTCCTTATACGTAAGTAAGTATATATACGTAGTTAGTTTTGAGCAGGGATTTAAAGATTCAAATATAAAGGTGTCGTTTCGGGTTTTTCCCGATTTCTCACCCGGGTAAAATTTTGAAAACGTGACCAAGCTAGCTAAAGATATGGGTATGTTTTCTACCACGCTGAATGCAAATATCGCAAAATTGTTCGATTTCGCGAAATTGATTTTTTTCGATTCGCCAGGAGGGGGGGCAGTCGGAATTGAAAATTGCCATATTATGCAACTTCCACAAAATCGAAGACAATTTATTGACCCGCCTTGGTCCCCCTTGCGAATCAAAAAAATTGAATTTCCGAAACCTAAAACTTTTAGCTTGATTGGCCAAGTTTTAAGAATGTTAGCCCTGGGCTGGTAATCTGGAAATGACCCGTTGTTTCTGCCGTTATTACTTTTTCCACATTGAAAATGTGTTATTGTTTTTCTTTACAGGGAATGTTTGTGAGCAGATGTTACTGGCGGTATCGCTGCTACAAACGGCAATTTTTTGAAAATTTACGTTTAGCAAACAATAAACAAAATTTTTCCAAAAATGGGTATACCGTACTGGGTTTTCCTAGGCGAAAAATGTGGGGGGGGGGCTCCAGAGTGGTTTAAAATTGTCAAATATGCAGTAAAAATAGCCTATTTTCTACACATTTATTACTTATATATACTGCTATGCTAAAAAGTGCTCAAAAATTTGTATTGAGTACTAAAATAGAGGATTTCTGAACAAAGAATTCCGGCGAAGAGCCGGAAAATTTTTGACAATTTTGACCAAAAATCCTTATTTTCCAGGCATCTTATATATAGTGAGTGGGGAGAAGCCCAAAAAATGGGGATGGGGCCGAGTGGAGGGGAAGGGGTCGAGTGGGAGGGAATCCGAAAGGGGGGGAGCACCCCCCAGCCCTCCCTCCAGTAGTAAAAGCCCAGCCGTAAGTTTTTAAGTGTTTGAGGGGTAGTATCATGTAAGGTTTCATTATGTACGTATGTAGGTTTCAAAATGATGAAGCATTGTTTCTTTACGTAGCAATTCGCCAAGAGTTAATTCTTTGGTTTGCTTGCCTCCGTAAGCATTCACGACCGCTTGCAGTATAAAGTAGAAAATATTTATAGAAAAATTCTTAGAAAAATTCTTAATAATACTTAAACTTGATATTCCTTATCCTGCAAGCATGTTGGGTCTGATTCCTGTTTGTTTGTTTGTTTATTGTACCATGAGCGGTCGTGGATTTTTGTCTCTGTGTTTATTTGTGTTTGCTTGTTTTATAGCACATAGTGTCTCAGGTTGCTCTGTCTAACTCGGATCTGATTAGTCGTCCTCTCAATTATCAGAGACAATTGGATATTATTGGAAATTTTGTCTACAGTTCAAAAGAAGTGGGTAAACATTTTGTTTCTTAGCTTTAGAACGGCAAATAGCCCAGATTCTACTTTCTGTATGCACGTTTAAATTCAAAAATTAGTTATAATTATTATTGTTATATTTTAGTGGTATAATGTTTCAGTTTAAATCAAATGAATAAAAGACACACTCGTAGTATTGGATGGAGTGACTTCAGCGACAACTATTATACATGTTGGTGGCAGTAAACCATAGCTAGCTTTTATGACATATATAGAACTCGTTTCTTCCTGGTATTTTTGGTCAAAAATATCGAAAATAAGTAGTATATCTTGCTTGGAGATTCCCAAGACTTTCTCAGAACGCCTAAAGTTTTCTAAAAAGGAACATGTTTGGTAAAAAATTCGGCTTTGGTAAAACTAGGCACCTAGGAAGCTTAAAACTTCGAGAACGATTTTAGGGGAGATTTGTGAAAAATACTCAGCTCCTGCTGCAGCTAGATAAACCTGCTTTACTCGTTTTTCTTAGTTATGTTCTTGATTATGGGTAAAAAGCGAAGAGGTTTGAGCCCTTTGTGCTCTGAAGTTGTTTTCTCGGAGGGGAATTAAAGTTTGAGACATGGGAGGCAACCATTATAGTTGGACACTAAAACACGCTGAAAGTATTTTTTGGACACCCACTCGAATAGCAAATTTCTATGTGCAAGCTATAAAATACTTTTATGCTATTTTGGCACATTCTGCATTCTTAAAAGAATAGACTCGGTGGAATACTGTCTCAACCTGGCTTGGGATTCAGGGTTTTTTCAAAATTTTACCTATGCTTTTTAGTGTTTAAGGAAATGTGGGTGTTTTTAAAATCTGTTTTTCCTGAAATTTGCTTTTCGCTGTAATTAACAGTTTTTAACGATTTTACAGCAGTTATAAATATTATATATATATACGTATTTAGCATTTTTCGCGTGTTAGAGAAGAAAAACAAAACATATATTGCTTGCTTAGTCTTTGTAAACGATATTTCGATGTTCTGAACGTTAAATATTTGCGTTGAAGAACACTTATTTTCGCGCTATAATGGGGGTCTGGGAGGTGCAGACGGGGAAAATTTTTTGAAAATTCTGAAAATTTTGGTCTGAAATCCTTCAAAACTTTATTTTCCACAATATATTTCATTCCCATCATTTCCGAATTTAGAAATGTAATTTCGTAGAATAGTGCGCCTATATACAATCCCTAAGAATAGTGAAGGCTACACGATATGTGCTCAACTAATGCCCAAACGAAAACAAACAGAAGTAATAACGTAACTATATAGACGATATTTGCGCCGAAGGCTCAAAATTTTTCGGAAGAACTTAAAAATTGTGCTTAAAATAAATAAAAATTCGCTCCTACAGGTGAAAATTTGAGTGCACTTTTTAGTGTTTTTTTAAAAAGTGTGCGCAAACACAATAAAAACACAAAAAATAATGTTGGGATTTATTAATAAAAGTTGGTTTTGTAAACTGCAAGAAATTATGTTCGCTTTGTATTCTGCTCGGTTTCTTAGTTAACGTGGGAAGAAAGGATTCTCGTTTGTAAATAAAAAGTTTGTGTGTTTGATTTGCAGTTATATACGTATTTAACTAGTAACGGTATTTTTATTCTGTATTCAATTGAACATTGTTCAACTGTAATCTGTCATTTTAGGTTGATAGTGCTCTTGAAACTGATGTAGATTTGAGTGGAATAGAAAATCTGTCAGTTACTCAGTCTGAGACCCTTGAGTGCGCTATACATGAGTGTCCTACTTTGGTCAAAAAAGGTATTCATAAGTTTTGTTTTTTGTAGCCTCTCATACATTTCCCATTTTGAAAGAGGGTCTCCGAGCACCCTTTGAGAACAAATTTCATTAATCATCATTATATTTTTGTTATGGAGATCAGTGATGGAACCGGGTCACTTAGGGTCTATTTCCTTAAAGATTAAACGGATTAGATTAAAATTAGTCCACATTAATCCGCGAGTTAAAATAGCAGGATTAAACGAGTTAGTTTTAATCTGTTTAATCAGTTTAATCCTGCAATAAAGAAATAGAGATTAAAAATTTTAATCCTGCTGTTTTTTAATCCGACCATTTTAATCTTTAAAGAAATAGGGCCTTAGACTTGACCCGGTGACCCGGTTGAGCTCTGACCCGGTGACACGGTGATCCGGTGACCCGGTTTTCCAAAAAATTCCAAAATATCTGAAAAAATTGTTCTCCCTAAAAAATCTGAATTTTTAATTTCATGCTTCACCATCGTTATAAGAATGCCTATTGTGAACATTTGTCAAGGTTTATAAAAATATTAAAACAAGACTGCGACATTTTGTATTCGGTAGTAGAAATAAGTCGCCAAATCCAACAAGTTATGCACCTACAAAATTTTGCAGCATGCACAGGCCCGCACCCACGATTTTGAAAGGGGGTGGGTCCTCCAAGGCAACATGCACCGGGGGGTCTGGGGGCGGAGCCCCCCAGAAGTTGAAAAATTTTGTATTTTTGCCCAAAAACGGAACATTGGACATTAATCTCTTGCAAAAAGTAAATTATCGCGCCGAAGGCGCGACAAGTTTTTAAAAATATATAGGTGTTTTAGCCATAAAAATAGCAAAAATTTTCCATTTTGTGATCCCAAAAGGGGGTCAAGACCCCTTGAACCCCCCCCTGGGTGCGGCCTTGACCATGCACTATCGGATATAAGTACTTAACAGAAACGAAAAACCGTAAAAGAACGCTAGGGACTTTTGAAAGTTGGTTTTTAATCTTCAGTGCGAAATTTAATTTGTTATTTTTAATGTTTACTCTGTTGACAAGAATAATTTGCAAAGGAATAGGTTCTAAACAGATTTATGCAGTACAATAATGATGCAACCGATATGTATTCTGCTGGAGACCAGATTAAACGAACCTCAGGTTATGAAAATTCTGACGTCAAGTTAAATTTTGAGATAATTCCAAATTATGTATGAGCACCATGTAAAAATTGTACCAAAATCTTAGTTTTAAGCCAAAAAAGCTAAATTTTTTAATAAAATTAAGGAAACCGGGTCAAGACCGGGTCGAAGCTCTTGACCCGGTGACCCGGTCCAAAAAGTGACCCGAACTGATCCGGTGACCCGGTTCCACCGCTGATGGAGATTACGTAGTTTCGCTGCTTTTATGCTTATTAGTATGTAATGTTTGCGGTTTCGCTTAAAATTTGTGGTAGACCTCCTCACTTTACGAAGTCAAAAACTTATTTTTCTATACATGTAGTGTCTGTGCTCTCTGTTTTTAGCTTTTAGCTAACAAGTCTAACACGGGCCAGTTGATGTTGAGTCCAATTTTTGGTATTAATTTTGGTTTTCAGATCTGTCCGATTTATTTCCAAAAAATGTTAGTGAAATGCCGCTTACTGCCATGACTGTTACACAGAAAACTGTGAATGATATGAGTACCTGGTCCGAAGAAGTGGAAATGGAACGGGATGAGCTAACTTTAAATGTACACTTACGAATTGAAGTATTGTGTTCTGTCTTTAATAATGATTGCTGATGTTTTCGTCTAGTCATGATTTTAGAAAAATCAATGGAAGAGTCTGTACTGCAACCATTAAGGTGAAGCTTTAGTCTGAAACACATGAGAAATAATTTAATGGGTGAAGCGAGTGCTTTAACGCAGAGAGAACTATGCTCTGGAGTCTAGTCATAATTTTGTGATTTTGCTATCGCCTTTAGCTTCTCTTTACTGCTTCAGTTTGTTCGCGCTGCAGAGCAAGTTTGCCAGGTTCTGAAGGAGAGCGGGTATTGGGCAGACTTTATTGACCCTTCCTCTGGCAGACCGGTAAGTTTGATTTTCAGTGGTTTGAAAAAGAAAAGAACTTAGGCAACTGGGGAGTTTCAGAAGACGCTCCTATGCCTAGGACCGCTCCTAAGTCGGGCTTAGGCAGCCAATTAGAAGAATGTCTCGTTGCTAAACATTCACCTAGCTTAGGAGCGGGAAGCTTAGGAGCGGGTCCACTGCTCCTAAGCTTTTCCCCTAAGTCAAGAGAATGTCAGTGTACATTTAGGAGAATTCTTTTGAAACACTCTGCTAGCCTGCTTTTAAACCGCTTCTAAATATTTTCCCAACGCTAGCCTGAGTTTTTCCCTCAGGGGAGAAGGAGATCGGCTACCCAGACTTGGGTCGCCACCCCTCCCTAGGATTTGGGCCTCCCCCATCTAGAACTCAAAAGAGTCCGGAAAATAGGATTTTGAGGGTAAACTTTCAAAACATTTTCGAGCTTCGCCCGATTTTGAGACATTTTTTAACATTTTTAGCTATTTTAAGCTTACATTTAGGCTTAAGTGGCTTAATCTTTAACCCAGCAGCAAAAATAGCTGTTTTAGGCATTTCTCGAAAACATCTCCCCCGAAATCGGTTCCCTTCTCAGGCCTGGGAAGGCTCACCCCCAGACTCCTCCAGAAAGTCTGGCTTTTTCCTACAGGGGGGGGGGGGTGGGGGCCCCCCAGAACCCCCCCCAACCCTAAAGTTCCCGGAAAAATAGGGTTTTTAGGGAACATTTTGAAAATGTTTTCCGGCTTCGCAGGATTTTTACTCATTTTTAAACATTTTTAGCTATTTTAAGCTTAAATTTAAGTTAAAATTAGGCAATTTTTTAGCTCAGCAGCAAAAAATAGCTATTTTTTGACATTTTTCTAAAAAGTTGTCTTCCCCCCCCCCAGAAATCCGAGCCCCCCCCCTAGACCTGGGGGGGCCCAGACTTCCCCCCAGAAAGTTTTGCCTGGGAAAAAGCCAGAAGTTTTTCTTGGAAAAAGCCAGCTAAATGCTGACCTACGACAATCTTTTGACCCCCCCCCCGGCTTTTTAGTTTGTTAACTTGTACTGAACAAACAAACACAGTAAAAGTTAAAATGAGCTTGTAACCGGTATTCGACAGCGACAACTGCCGGCAGAACAAAAACCATCTTGTGCTTTGAAATTGCTGTTTCTTAACTTTCTGCAGTTGAGTTTTTGCTCTGAATTGGAATACTTCTGCTACTGAAAATTTATTGTTTCAGTATATGGGACCGTTTACCAACTCGACCATGTTTGAGACCGATGAACGATACAGGAGTTTTGGTTTCACCATTGAGGATTTGGGCTGCTGCAAAGTGATCATGCATAAATTGTGGGGTACAAAGTGTTTTACTGGCATCATTTTTACCAATGCTCCGTTGAACAGTAAACTTCTGCAGAGTACTGTCAACAAACAACTGAACAGTGGAAGTCAAATGGTCGCTGAAGAGAAGAAGCAGAAATGAAACAGCACGACTTGTACTTGGACTTTGCCATTTGCTAAAATTATTTTGCATTGTACATGGTAGTTGATGATGCTTCAATGACTATTCTTACTGATGTGCATCAAGTTTAACACATGTTTGTACTGGGAATGTTGTTAAAACTTATATTGAAACATTGTCGATGGTCGACTAAAAATTGCTTTGGTAGGTGCCACGGTAGTTGTTCGTTGCATTATTAACGTTTGTTGCAACTACATGATGATGTATAGGGCCCGCCGCTTTTTTTTGCTGCTTGACCAGCTGGAGTCGACCTGCCTGACCTGGCTTTCAGAGTAGTTCATTATATACCTAGGTAGGACTCGGTAAGAACTGGTTTGGCGAAAGAGGGGGTGTCAGTTATCTTGTTACGTCTGTCTTTTCAAAATGTCATGGGAATTGAATCCATTGGCCGGAGATAATCCTTCACCTTTACGAGGTTTTTGGGCCATATTGCTTGCCGAAGAAGTGTCCTCCCCTCCATTGCTCAGGTGAGGAGGGGAAACGAAGGGGGGGAGAAGCGGGCGCGGGAGGCAGGAGGGACGAGGAAAAGAAGGCGAAGAGAAGGACGGATCCACCGGGGACAACAGCAGAAAGGCGGGGGGAGGAGGGGAGGGAGGAACGGGAGAAAAGGAGACGCGGGAAGGGAGGGGGAGGGGGGGGGAAGAAAGCGGGGAGGGGACAGAACGGGGAAGAAGGGAGGGGAAAGGGAAGACGCAGAAAAAAGGGGAGAGGGGGGGGGGGGGGGGGAGGGAAGGAAGAGGGGAGGAGGAGGGGGGGAGGAGGGGGGGGGGGGGGGAGGGGGGAGGGGGAGGGGGGGGGGGGGGGGGTGGGTGGGGGGAGGGGGGGGGGAGAGAGGGAAGGGGGGGGGGGAGGAGGGGGGAAGGGGGAGGGGGGGGGAGAGGGGGAGGGGGAGTAGACCACTCCAGCCGGACGGTCTATGTCCGCTGTTTGGGAATGATTATGTTTATACGTATACCAAAGCAGAGTGCTCTCAGCAGGCTGTCTGTTAAACGTTCTAGCAATGGGGCAGTGTTTGACTACACTCTGGGCCTTCCCTGGGCAACGACAGACTCTCTTCTAGCAGACCATTTTGAGGATTGAGATGGTTGTTTATGGTTTAGATGATAATGTGGTGATAAAAAGTTTGTGTGATAATGTTAGTGTATTTATTTGGTTGTTTATGGTTTAGATGATAATGTGGTGATAAAAAGTTTGTGTGATAATGTTAGTGTATTTATTTGCCTAGTGCTGTTTTTGCTATTTTCATGGTTTAAATTTATCTGTTCAATTATAGGACCTAGATTGTATGTACCTTTATATAGGACCTTTTTATAGGACCTTTATAAGGGGGGGCATAGAATGTCTTTTCAAAAGTTTCAAAACTAGCCTTACTCAGGAATTGCGCTACGTCACACGACTATAACAAAGAGCTTTGGTCTTCAGTCTTCCGTTTGCTTTAGTGTAGAAATATTCCTCTGTCTAATATCTGATTCAATTTCAAAACTTCAGATTACAATTTTTTATTCCATATCATGTAGTTTTGTTGTTGTACGTATTTAACTGTACTATGTAGTGCGTCTTGTGAATTCAGTGTTTATTTTGTGTAGATAAGTATTGTACAGTAAACGATTTCTATTTTATCAGTACAAAATGTTAGATAGGGCTACTAGAGTTAGCTACTTAACTAGATGCTCGTACTGACTGCGTAAGTTTGGTAATCAATAATTAGCGTTTTCAGTATACTAACTTGCTGCTACTCTGGGCTCTCTCTAGGCCAAAAAAGTGGGGGAGCTAAAATGGGCTAAAAATGCTAAAAATACGGTAAAAATTGCGTGTTTTCTACGTATACTGGTATAAATAAGCTAAACTGCGCTCAAAACTCAAGTTTTAGTACCAAAATAGACTATTGTTAACCAAAACATTCCGGCGCAGCCTGGAAAATTTTGACCAAAAATCCTTAAACTTTTGCATTTTCTGGGCACCTTATAGTGATGGGGGAAGCACAAAAAAGTGGGGGAAGGCGTCCAGTGGGGGGCCCAAAAAGTGGAGGACGCCACCTCCACACCCCCCCCCCCCACACTAAGAAGGCCCAGCTAGTTTTGTTTAAGCTGTTTCACTCGTCATGGCCAGACAATTTTGCCAGCTGCCATTTTCGAAAAGTTTTAAAGCATTTTCTGAGTGGTTGAAAGTAATCTGGTGGTAGTGCCCGGTGTCGTTACTTACTACCCTGGCCTGGTGGGGCCATGGTCCGAAAAATGAGATTGACGGAATAGAAAACTAAATTTTTTATATTTATAAATTCAGATTCTGTTCAAATTCAACCGGTCTGAGCTCGGCCCGGGCCCGGAGGCACGATTTAAGGCTCGGTAAGCCCGGCGGCCCGGTGTAGGCCCGGCATACAAAAACAGAGTGCCACCAATAGTTAGTGCTATTTATTACAACTTAGACAACTTCTGGGAGCTTAAATTTGACTTTCTAGTGAATGTATATTTTGGAAAATGTTGACGTATATATATATATATGCACAAAGGCTCGGCAGGCCCGGCTCGGGCCGATCCTGCCGCTCCAACAACCGGGCCCGGGCCGAACCGGAGCCCGAGGCCCCATTCAAGCCCCGGGCACAACTCTAGTGAAAACTATCAAATTGTAATTAACTTAATTTTAGCAGCAGCAGCAAGTTTCCGGGTTTATGAGTATAATTTTTAATTTAGCATTTTGGAGGAGAAGATCGGGTTTAGAAGTAAACATGGGAATGAAAAGGTCCCCGTGTCTGTCTTAGCCTGCATCAAACATCAAAATTTTCGCTAAATTTTTAAGTAGAACCTACGTTTTGAGTTCTATTTTATTTATTCCCTTCCCAAACATGTGAATTTAGTACAACTTTTAGGCGTTTTACAGACTGCTTTTCTCACTGTCCATTTGAGTGCTCTCCCTCCCTACCCTTCCTGTTTCTTTATATTGCCTACATTAAGCCTTTCCAGCGGGCTCCCGTAGCTTTCCGCCTGCTTGGTTGGAATTGCCATTTAGGGGGCACCTGTTTTCGGCACAATACGAAGGAAGCTGCCTTGAGTGTGACTGCGGTGTAATGCTTGTGTAAAGAGCCGTACGGTAGCTTGCTCGGGATATGTTTTCTATCCATGATCTTCCTCTCTCTTCTCTGCCTCTTGACTTGACTGCAGTCTGCGGGGAGAACTAAGACGGGTCGCTCAAGTCGGTCTGCGAACTCAAATTGGAGGGCCAATTGCAAAAAATGTCTTAGTTTTAATAAACTTTCAAAATTGCTAAATTTTCGCCAAAGATTGACAACAATACACATTTCGTAAAAGTTTGGTCCTCGACGAAGAATAAAAGACAACAAAATGTAAAATTTTATGAGTAGTTGAAGCTAATAAAAGTGAAATTTCGTCTACATGAAAAAACAGCATTACTTCTGCAAAATTCACAAAAAACCCAGATTATGAGTACTGCTAGATTTGGAATGAAGTAATACGCCTGTCGATATAGCCAAGTATATTTATATTAACGTCTTCTCAAATATCTGCTGATGTTCTCAATACAGAAGCTTCAACAGCACTCGTATCACCTTTTCTGAGTCATACAACGTATATATGTCGTAGCAAGATAGTAAAATTGGCAAGATAGTTATCTTGCTAAGAGTTTGGCAAGATAGTTATCTTGCTAAAATTTTAGCAAGATAGTTATCTTGCAACAAAATTTAGCAAGATTACTATCTTGCCAAAATTGTTGGTAAGATAGTAATCTTTCTGTAATTTAGAAGGATAGTCATCTTACTAGTTTCAGTATGAAACATGTTTTCAATTTGGAAACAAAGACAGTCATTTAATGAGTTTAACCAAGAGTACATAATACATAAGAGTATGACAACTGGCATACTCTATGTATTATAAGCGTGACACATCCTCTGCACGCTAACGGCTGACCCCCCCCCGCAAATTGGACCCTTCACTTCAAAAGAATTTGGGCGCTATACTTGTGTGCTAAAGCTCGAAGCAGACACAAAATTCGCGCACGTACTACTTGTGTTTTCGAGCTTTAACACACACAAGCATAGAGCGAGTGAGCGTACCCCCGTTTCGACTGGGTACCAATTTGCGGGGGGGGTCACTGGGGTCCAATTTGCGGGGGGGGTCAGCTGTTAGCGTGCAGAGGATGTGTCAAGCTGATAATACAGAGTATGCCTGCTGTCATACTCTTATGTATTATGTACTCTTGGTTTAACGCAAGGGGGGAACTTTCGCAAAATTAAAAACTAACCATTGTGCTGTATCACTGCTGAAATAATATTTGTAATGGAAATGCTATAGAAATTGCATAAGAGAATATATTTTAAAATATTATTTCAAAGTTAACAGCGAAAAATACAAAAATTGATAACTACTTTACCGACAAAACCAACCTAACAAAATTAGTTCAACATGCACATACTTAATTTTTCAGTATTTTTAAGAAAATGAAAGTCTTTTAGTCTCATTTCAAGTCAGTAATTTTCATAATCTTGACGCATTATAATATTTGTTACCTCCGCAATAATACAAATTCTATGCATTTTCTATTACAAATATAATTTCAGCAACAATAAAGAGCACAATGGCCAGTGTAAATTCTTGTTAAAGTCACCCCTTGCATTAAACTCAGGAATAGGGAATACTAATGACTTGCTTTGTTTCCAAATTGAAAACATGTTTCTTACTGAAACTGTTAAGATGACTATCTTGCTAAATTTCGTGGCAAGATAGTTATCTTGCTAAAATTTTAGCAAGATGACTATCTTGCCAATTTACTATCTTGCTACCACATATATAGTTGTGCTGGTTGATTTAACAACAGCTCTAGCTATAAATTGTTTTTCTGGCTTTAGACAAGCTGAGTGCTAGTTTGCGTCAGTTTTTTATCATTGCCCAATGGAAGGCGCCCCTTTTCAAATTGGATATCGAGATCGACTGGTGGATGTGGCCAATGCTGTCCAGTGGATCTCTCCTGGCTGTCTGGCCATACTCTTTGAGAAGCATGCTCTTCTTTGGGTAACTTTTTTATTGGGGCATTTTAGGCGGCTAGGAATCAGGTGGGGGTCCTTCGTAAGCTTAACCCCTACATTTTGACTGCACTGTTTCCTCCGAAGCAAGTTACCTGAAATCTAACAACTCATTTCTCTCCAACAATTTAAGGCAATTCTTAGAATGCATATAGTTATTAATATTTGCAGCTTTTTCGAAGCACGAAATCAGGATATCTGTAGTTCCAAGGCACTGCGCATTATCCTATTCATTGAGCCAGTGTTTGTTTCACATTTTCTATTCTGACTTTCCTTGCAGGAATTGGTCCCGGCATCTCCAGACAGCAGTGTCATATCCTTTCGTGCGACGGCCATCTTCCCGGACGACACGGTTCGTCCGTTGATTGACATGGTGGAGGATACGCCACTGTTGCCCGGGAAAATGGAAAAGGTTATTGAGTCGGTTCATCAGTCGGGTCCTGGGTTTCAGGAATATCTCGGTAGTTGTTGTCTTAATTAATTAATTATTCGCTTAATTAATTACAATGAATAATACCCTAAATATCTACCGTAGACCTTAGTTTAATTAACCAATCAGCGAGTATACTCATTTCTATGAAAGCATCTAGCGCAAAACTGCACCCTCTTAATGAACCGACCTAGCCAGTGCCGTGCCGGCCGAGTGGTTAAGGCGTTCGACTTCGGATCCGATAGTTTGAGGTTCGAATCCCCACTACCACAAAGCTTTCACAAATCCCCTTGAGCAAGGGACTAAGCACATATCGGTTCGCCGTGAGCTTTAGCCAACCCAGCTATCCATCCTTAAATGGTCGGTAAATGGGTACCTCTATTGTGGGAAGGTAACAGGAGTCCGTGTAGGGGGTCACCTTTACCTTTTACCTACATACCTAGCCAGTAAGATTACGTGGTAGTGTAAGAATTGCACTCTTTATCATGCCTGGCAAGGGTAGGTGACACACGTTTGGTTAGTTAACGGCCAGCCTTCGAGCCTAACTGACCCTTCACAACAGAATCCTCTGTGCACCGTGCGCTTACATAGACGTCCTGAATGCGTAATGGCTCAGCGGAATCTCGCAAACACTACTACTTTGTTCATATATAAATAGAATTTATTTTGATGTTTGTGCATGACGATTGTCGCAAAACTGCAATCATACAGTACAGCCATATATACTCTTACCAAGAGTCCTTGATTTTCTTCTATATATTAGAAGAAGAGTAAGCCACTGGAGGGCTCCTCTTCTTGGCATTGCGTAACGGTGCTCCGACCACAATACGCGAATGTTCCCCCGTTTGGGGGGGGGGGGTCGCCAAATCATACCCCCTCCCCGTTTGGTGGGGGGGGGGGGGAGGCAACAGCCAAGCAGATTGCAGAAACCCCCACCCCGTGTGGTGGGGGTAGGCAGGCTGATTCTGGCTTTTGAAAAAGGGTCCCCGTTTGGGGGGGGGGTCGACACAAAAGGTCCCCGTTTGGTGGGGGGGTATGCAAAAGGGGGCCCCCGTTTGGGGGGGGGGTCACAAAAAGTGGTCCCCGTTTGGGGGGGGTCGCCCACAGCCAATCAGAATGAGCGAAACTTAGCCTGCTTGAGCGACCCCCCCCAAACGGGGACCCTTTTGCGAATAGAACAAAAACTACCGTAATCCTCTGCTCTACCCCCCCCCCCCCACCAAACGGAGGGGGGGTTTCTGCAATCTGATTGGCTGTTGGCTACCCCCCCACCAAACGGATGGGGTACGCGTTGTCGATTTGGTCGACCCCCCCATACTGGAGAACATTCGAGTATTGTGGGCGAAGCACCGTTACGCAATGCCAAGAAGAGAAGCCCTCTAGTGGCTTACTCTTCTTCTTAATAATAGTGCAATTATGCACTCTTGCTCTTACTGATATTTAGGTGATTTGAGAGCGGCGATAATTAATCCCTGGATTAATTCAAGACTTTTAATGGAAAGGAATTCTCACTTCCAAATTCTGCAAGTGGAATCGCTGTTTCAGTCACAGTTTGGGTTAGTACTTTTGTTAGTAAAGCTCTGTATAGACGTCTCGTGGCATGCCCGTGCAACCAGAGGGAAACTAACATCGAATAAATAAAAATGAAATTTAGAGCCGATGGAGATGCCCCTGGTTTCATTTCCTTAGAAGGTTTTCCTGTTTTTTTCACAATGTCGCTGATCATTAACGTTTTGCTCGGTTGATACTTGCGAAGGATATGTCATTCTCCATTAGAGAAAAATACTATACATTTGCAGGTAGCTGGCATTTTTTAGGGTTTTGAAAATGTGGGAGCTTCGCCCCCCCTAGGGAGAGGGAAGTGGGGGGAGGCTTCCGATAAGTGGGGGGGGCGAGTCCAAGGTATAAAATTGCCAAAATGTTTATCGAAAAATTACCATTTTTAGGTAAAAAACAAAAAATAGCTGTTTGTTTGTAAGCTTAAAATTAACTTATAATTCCATAAATTAGCTAAAAATTCAGAAAATGTTTGAAAATGTGACCTCAAAAACTTAATTTTTCGACACTTTTGGGCGACTACCAAAAAAGTGGGGGGGGGGCTTGCCGAAAAGTGGGGGTCCCACCCCCTCCCCACTAAAAATGCCAGGGTAGGTAGGTAGGTAGGTACGTACTCATTTCCCGCCCGCTAGTTGGTGAGCTGTCGCGAGGCCTCTCCACAAAGACAACCAAGGCCGATAACTCCGACCACGTCGGGGTTATCCACATTGGATGTAGGAAGCTTTAAGCCAGAGAGTCACCCACACACTTTTACGTGCCGGCAAGCTTGACAAACCATTGAAGCCAGTATAGAACATTTACACCTAGTGAAGTATACCGGTGTGGTCATCCTACTGAGGCGGTACTGACCTGTCCTGGGCGACCTTCAACCGTCCTTACTAATCCTCGATGTGTCACCAGATAGCGGGTAGACATACCTGAAGTTAAGTGATGTAGTTGTCAGCAGAGCTTGGCATCGGTTGGATTTTACCTGTTTTCCGTTTCCACACCAGAAAGTGTAACACGTGAACCAAAGCTTAAACACAGGATTTCGATGACCACATCTCTGGATCCATTACTGGCTGGCCTCTACGTGGGCTCGCCACGCCCACAACCTCCTCCTTTCTCAACCGGGCTTGGGACCGGCTACGGCGGAGTTATACATTTGCAATTTTGGGCATATTGCATAATGCATACCTACGTAGTGAAGTGTAACTACCTTGCTGAAACATTTTTGTTTTATAGACAGAAGCTGCTATGTGTAACGTTTGGTGGTCTTCTGCTATCCTATGACCGAGAAAGTTTCACCGAATGGAAAATTCGCGCCAATCTGTCATCGATACTTCTGCAGTATCTGGTTGAGGAAGCGGATTCCATCCTGCCTCCGAAGCCTCAGTGTGATTGTGGCCCGCTGCGAATGCTGTTGTTAGCGGAACAAATTGTTGAATTTTTAATTGTTAAACGTAAGTACTATAAGAACAGAAACAGTAAGTCATGGCACTCTGCCCTATGATATAACAGCGGTTAGGCACTTTTTTCCGTGCTCTGATTCACTAATTGATTTTGCTGAAGCTTGTATTTTCATTGGGATTGGTTCAACGGGTTTCTAGGAGATTCGTAACGTTTCGAAGACCCATAACTACAATTGAAATTTTTATTGGTGGTCTGGGGTTTGTAGGGGTTCTTAGCTTTTGAAAGAGAGTTGATGGTAACTAGTTGATGTATCTCGTTCATAGTTTTTGTTGGGGGTTCTGAGTGGTTTGGATTTAAGGGTGACTAAAGTCTGTCCAAAAAATGTAGAAAGCGAAATTGTTTTCTTTATATCTCAAAAACGCTTCAAGATAGCTACCACAAAGTATATATTTTCTGAACCGGACTGATGAGATCTTTCTTTTCGTGAAAAATTTTTTTGAAATTTCCCGTGCGATTTCAAAGGGCGCCGCTTTTATATGTACAGAAGAACTGGTACATGGTATTGCCGCGATTTTTTCACGAAAATTTTCCCCTTGTATGAAAGTGCTTCACACCAAATTTCAACTTTTTTGGTTGAAAATTGCATGAGTTATTCAATTTTTTAGATTTTCAAAATCCTTTGATCTTTGCCGCTTTTTCGACTTTGACTGGTTATTACTCGCGACTCGCTCAACGGAAAAATTTTTCGATTCGATTTTCAGGACCGCCTAGGCGTCCGCTTTCACCCGATATATGTGAGATTTCAAAATTTGAAAGTCGATTTTTTCGAAAAATACCACTTTTTGACCCAAAATTTCGACATAGCGAGTCTAGCAAAAGTGAGTAAAAATTACATAATCATAAACTCCAATCTAAGCTGAATTCAACGATATAAAGTTTTTGTGGCTACGACTTACATTGCGTTCGCAATGAATTTTTAAACAATTTCCTTTTTCAGCTGGTTTTTCCTAGTTTACACTGGTTCAGGCAAATCAAGGCGGCAACATCAAAGGGAGCCAAAAACCAGCTGAAAGAAGGGATATTGTTTAAAAATTCATTGTGGACGCAATGTAAGTCGTAGCCACAACAACTTTATATCGTTGGATTCAGCTTAGATTGGACTTTATGATTATGTAATTTTTACTCACTTTTGCTAGACTCGCTATGTCGAAATTTTGGGTCAAAAAGTGGTATTTTTCGAAAAATCGACTTTCAAATTTTGAAATCTCACATATATTGGGTGAAAGCGGACGCCTAGGCGGTCCTGAAAATCTAATCGAAAAATTTTTCCGTTGAGCGAGTCGCGAGTAATAACCAGTCAAATTCGAAAAAGCGGCAAAGATCAAAGGATTTTTGAAAAATCTAAAAATTGAATAACTCACGCAATTTTCAGCCAAAAAAGTTGAAATTTGGTGTGTAGCACTTTCCTACAAGGGGGAAAATTTTCTTGAAAAAATCGCGGCAGTACCATGTACCAATTCTTCTGTACATATGTAAAAAGCGGCACCCTTTGAAATCGCACGGGAAATTTCAAAAAAATTTTCACGAAAAAGCAGATGTCCGGTTCAGAAAAATATATACTTTGTGGTAGCTATCTTGAAGCGTTTTTGAGATATAAAGAAAACAATTTCGCTTTCTACATTTTTGGTTAGACTTTAGTTAATCTCTGGTTTTAAACTTTTCTTAACTGATGTCTATGTAACTTTAAGCACACAAGGGGCTATAGGGCTGTATGAACTGAAGCTTTCTAATCTATGCAAGTATTAGTCTAACTTTCTGAGAAACCGCGTTTTGCATTTATTCCTTGATATGGATCCTGCGGTTTATTTTCCGTCGACATTTTTCGACGCATATCTTACTGACGGTGAACAGAATCATCAGTGTCTGAGCTTATTTTCGCCAAGAGTACGTAAATCAGGCCCGTGTATTCCACTTATGCTCAGTGGACTGTGCCTACTCTTTGATGTAACCGCTCAGCAATTTCAAAACTCAAAAGTGGAATTGTGCCTACTTGGAAAATCTTAAAGTTGAATTGTGCCTACTCTTTTATGCCTAGTGGAAATATACCTACTAAATCGTAAGTAGGCAGACAATTTCAGGCAAAATATTTTGCAAAAGGCTGAATATATTGCAAGACGAAAATTGCAAATAATTGTTGCAGGCGTTTGACCTACTTTCATTGACCTTTGACCTATGAGTAATATTGATTTTTGCAAAATTGTAAAGTATATAAGACCTGTGACAGACAGTCTTCACCAGTTAAGGTTTGTCTTAACTATGGCTGCACAACCGCTCAATATTGAATTTGTGCAGGGCCCACGAGGTGGGCAATTGGTTTGCTACAATAACTATCTGTTTCGTCTAAATCGAACTTCCGGAAATCGTTCCGGAAACTTCCGGTATTGATATTTTCACAAAATTTTAAAAGAACATTTAAAAAATCTCGCTTTTTGCAAAAGAAAGACTGCTCATATCCCTGCTCTAAACGATGCCAAACTTGTTCCGCTGAGGCCATATTTTTGATGAACTTTTAAGATCGAGCCCAAATTTATTTTTTCAACTGTACACCATTCACGCTTTCTATATGGGCAAAATGTTTCCTCTAGCTTTTGCATTTTTGCCTTCGAAAAGTGAAGAAACATACAGTAGACTTCTGAATGGCATTGGAGCCTTCGTGGGCAAAAACCAACTGGTTTTCGCCCCACCTGTTTTCCAGATAGATTTTGAATGCGCTGACGCTACCGCTGCCGCTGCTGTATATAAACTTATAAACTAAACTAAAACATCAAACTACAAATAACGTAAAGTATATTCTAAAGGTAAAGACAAATTCAGTATCAGTAGTCACAATCTCCACTTTTGAGTTTTGCAGTAGGCATAATTCCACCTCGTAGTTTTTCCAAATGCGAGTATGTAGTACTGTCACTTTTGAGTTTTGACAAGGAGTAGGCAGAATTCCACTAGGCATAAGTGGAATAAACCACAGTTTCACCTTAAATAGTTGTTTGGAATTTTATTTGTCATCTTTTTTCCTTTAGGCATTGCCTTGACTACCTACATTAGTCCGTCAACAGAACAGTATATGATAAGTTTGCAGAGTACTGGTCATTTGTGTGTGTGGAAGCTGGAATATAGCAGAGTGTACGTTGAAATCGGTTATGTTCGACTGTTGTTCCAGGACAGCACCGAAGAAATAGGGCAGCAGAAAAATAGAATTGTTCAAAATTGTTTTGTGCCAGCGGTTCTTGCTTACTACACCTTGCTCCATTTTTCCAATTTTCTCGCTTCAGCCCTTCAGAAAAGTAACTATATAATAAATGCAAGTATGCTAAACGCATGAATGTTGAATTGTCGCTTCTTCCGTCTTTAGTTTCCGTTTTTCCGTTAGAGTACTGGCCTTGTAAAAACGAGATCGTTTATTTCTCCGTCGGTGCCGTTCTTTTTGTCTCAGTTAAATTACTCTTTCGGGACAGGAATCAGTGTTTTGATTGTCATAATATATGATACTATATTATAGTATTTTTATATTCCAACACATTCAAATGCTATATTTTTAATTTGGCTGATTTACTGAATTGTGAAAATGAGTGAGGCCTTCGCAATAACATACTTGTTGGGCTGTTTAGCATTCTGAAATGTTTTGCAAGCTACTATAGTTTTTGTTGCTGTTTACTGCCTTGCAGGTTGATATATACCCCCGTTCCGTCACGATAGGTGCTCCAAATGTAGTCCTTAAATTACAGTCATTCCTGAAGAGCAATGTGGGCTTTCCTTCCATTGAACAACCACTTTACCACCAGGGTCAGCGAAGAATCTTACGGATCTGGATTAAATTCTGAAAATAACTAAATCTTAGTTCTATATACCCTTGACATCCTCTAAACGTATGGTGCTGTAGATTTTGTTTAGTTTACTTCCTCAAATAGTGCGACTAATTAATCCCGAGGATAACAAGAAACCGACTGCTCTTACTGTTACGAATACTGTTCACTATGGAGGTATTATTAGATTGTTATGTTATATTGTATTATGCTTGCTGTATTAATTTAATTAGTAATCTATTAATTAAATTGTATTAGCAGAGTCGAAAAATAATTTCGCTTTGGAAATAAAACTGAATGCAAGTTTTAACTTTACTATTCCCTATCGTTTCGTTGGAGCGGCATGATCTTGGCAGGCTCTTGTAGATCTTTAAGTTCCCATAAAAAAGAAGCTAACTTTTAGTTTATCCTCGTTATTTAGCCTTTACGTCTAGTTCTTTATCTTTATCCTTACTCTCTATTTGTCTCTAGATTTTTCTTTTATGCTGACTACCGTTAGTAGATTTTGTGGGACTGGATTTTATGGTTTATAGTTGGTATTTTTGCTGTAGATTTGTTTCTGGTTGGCTATTCGGACGGTTCTGCTTCAGCCTTTGCTCTATCCCAGGAGGACCTGATATTGTTGGCAGAGGATGTGATTACCCGCTGTGGTTTGCCTGTTGTCCAAATTGCAGCCTGTGAAATTGAAACTGTACGTGCAATAGTGCTGCACTCCGAAAACAACTGTAATCAAGTTTACACGGTTTTAGTAATTGTTTTTATAATAGTCCTTTCAGTTATAGGTTGATGACGACAAAGACGACAAACGAATTGGGCAATACTGAGTGAGACAATCACGCGAGTGCTTAACTTTCGCAAAACTTGAGCCATTGAATTTAAATTTGGTGTCGATGCATTTATTTGAATATATTTGTAATCGGTTTGCAGCAAAACCTTAAAATTTAAAATTTTTTAAATTTCAAGTTTTCTGAGACCGGGCCACAGATGAACCTTAAAATTTTTGTCTCTAATTTTGCTTACAAAATTACATAGAGAGGTTTTCAGGGAGGCTGAACATTTATCTGTAAACCGTTTTTCAATCCAGCTTTTTGTTAGCTTGGTACAAGTTGAAACGTGAAGTTTACTACTTTAGCCTATTTGTAGCTACGAAAAGCTGGATCGAAAACTTGGTTTCAGATTCCTGTTCAGTGACTTCTAAAACCCTTGGATGCAACTTTTTAGCAAAATCATAGACTAATAAAATTTTTGTTGTACTTGGTCCCCTATGGAAAAAACTTGAAAATATGAAACATTCTAAAATTTTGTTTCAGGTTGAACAGAAATGTATTTATATGAATCCTCTCAACTAT